>CALNHX010006193.1:0-93957 GCA_940337035.1 Agriotes lineatus
CAAGCTTATCCCACTAGATTTTGTGTCACAGGGATTTTAGCGCCAAGCCGTTGGCTGCGCTGACCGGTAACCGTGCATTCTGTCGTCTGTCAACCAAGCAAGACTAGAAACCGTTGGAGTACGTACTGCTCGATCCAGACGAACAATGCATGCTGATTTAAATCTTGGTGCATTCCATTACGATGCTAATTATAATTACAGTCTTCTAAACAATCCTGTTTAGGCACGTTAAATAAAACTTTCCAATTCTATGCAACGGTTAAAAGCCCTACACAATCGCCGGCTAAATAGAAAGTCTGCCTGGAGCGATAACGTCTTTTGTAATTACGCATAGGTAGCAAACGGGATGGAAAAGAGAAAGCTGTAGAAAATCAGTGGGACTGAGTGAGATAGCGTCACTCATATTAAATTAATTACAGCAAAACTAGCTACAAAGTCAATTTTTTAAAATTATTAACAAGTTTCTAAGGCCCTAGACGGCACAATTCCGTTCTTATATTTTATATATTCGAAAAAAAATAGTTTGTTTAAAGCTGGGCTCGTGACACGCTAGTGACTATAGTTAATTCCTTAAAACCTCGACCGCTTCGATAGCCCAGTTGGTTAAGGCTTCGTACTCGTAATGCTGTGAGCGCTGGTTCGATTCCAGCCATGGGACATCGCAGGAAGCTTTTTTTAAATTCAAATATTTCAGCGAGTGAATGCACGAGAGAGACAACAGCTTCGAAGAGCGAAATAGATTTACCAGCTTGAATTTCAAATATTTCCGCGAAAATTCAAAATTAAAAACGACAGCCGTGAGAAGTGCGCGCGCACCAAGATGGCCGACGCCCGGGAAGTTTAAAATTCAAATAATGGAACTTAGAAAAAAAATCGGAAAAAATTCAAATTTCAAATATTCCCGCCAGAAATCCAAGATGGCCGCCGAAGTCCGACGCGTAATTCCAGAAGCAAATTAAAAAATCTAATGCGTAATTTAATCAGTAGCACATATGTAAATTACATATCAAACTTCATATGTGATTAATTAGATCAAACCGCGAAATTAATTAGATCAAACCGCGAAATTAATTAGGTCAAACCGCGGAATTAATTCGCGGAATCGCGGATTAATTCGCGGTTTAATTCGCGGATTGCTCCAGTTTCGGTGCCGCCATACTACTGTTGATGAATGGGCAAAACGTTCTTATAGACATGATTGCGTGATGATGTCAGGCGTTGCAAGCATAATTGTTGCGTCCGAAATACATGTTGTTGGGCGTACTCTATTAAATGCCGTAAAGATAAACATGTAGGTATGTTTTATTAACTATGAAGGGCCACCAACAGGAATGGAACAGGACATCATAGTTGATTTGCATAAAATTGTAGCAAAAACCAATTTCAACGTTGAAGCACGTCGTTTTCTCAAGACTCAAAATTCACGGTTTTCTATAAATGTTAGAACAGCAGTTTCCCGATGCCACAATGTCGAATTATTGAAAGAAGACTTAAGCAACCTTCCTTGCCTTTCATTCGGCTTTCATGATAATTGTAGAGATGAAGTGTACAAGCGTGCAATTTTATGGAATTCTTGAAACAAGCAAATTTCTTTCAAGAAGTGTAGAGAAGTGTAGGTACATAATATCTTACAAAAAGACGATACGTTACAAAAACGTACTCGGAGAGATACAGGTGTTTTTAATAATTAAATTTTTCGTCGGTAGAAAAATCAGCTATACAATAGGAGAATCGTATCAAAAAATATACTTAGGTTCAGCATTAGCATTTAATTTAGGTCTAATTTATTTATTTATTTTATTTATTTATTTATTTATTTTATTTATTTATTTCGCACTCAGCCAACAGCCGTTACGCCAATTATAGGCGTCGCTGTGCATTTATGGGGACTTCCAACCCCACTAACGACTGTCATGATGTTGTTATGAGCGCCGGGACCAACTATTTCCGTGACAGCCGTATCACGAGGCGCCGAGAGATGCAGCCGTGGAACTCCCATCCAAGTTCTGATCAGAAGAAGCGTTGCTTAACTCTGCTGATCGAACGTGGACGCTTGTTCAAGCTACACCACCCGGGACCAATGTGGCATTTCTCCATGATTAATTCACGAACCGAATTGATCTCCCTATATAAATAACGAGAAAATCTTCGTGTCTTAAAGCAAAAGCAATGCCAGAGAAAAAATTAAAAGAACTACATAAAATGTCAATGGATCGAAAATTGAATTAATTGGGAAAACGAAATTGTTGGTCAAATTTCGAATCCTCTGTGGTATGACGTCAGAAGGGATCATGTAACAGCTTCGTGGTTTGGTACCATTTGTTTAAGATCATCGACTTCTTGCCATGGATTGTTAAAGCAGTTGTTATATTTAGTATCCGAAGTTGATGCAACAGATCTTCCTCTTCCATTACGGCATGCAGGTAGAATACAGAAAAATGCAGCATTGAAGAGGATTTCTAAAAAACGGGATTAAGTGCAGCCTCTTGTGGGTTTTCGATTTATAACGACGAACCGTATCTCGGAGCTCTAACTGGCGGTTTAATAGGACAAGACTGGATAATATGTAGAAGTGAAATGTTTATATTCAATACGGGATTCTAAGATTAAATATGATGGTGAGGAAGATTGCATTCAAACTAAAAAAACTTAAATATTATTATCAAGTCCAAGGTCAGTTAAAAATAACAAATATGAACAAGCGTTATTTTACGTTATTTACCAATGTAGACTCTGAAATAATAGAAATTGAAAGGAATAGGAATTTTTGGTTCAACAACATGTTGCCAAAGCTTTCTGATGTTTGCGATAATTATGTCCTTCTCGAAATGGTAGATCCACGAGTTTCTCGAGGATTACGTGCCAAGGATTCAGCAAACATTATATGTATAGGCACACCAGACATTAATATTAAAACATTCAAAGAAAAATAAGAAAACCTAGAACTACAGCACGTGTTTGTTTAATACTACTATCTTGTACTACACAATGTATCAAATAAATAAGTAAATCTGATGCATTACCGTTTTAAAATGTTAATAGTTAGGTACCACGATTTTTGTAAAACAATGAAGTCACAACTTTTTTTCAATAACTAAAAATAATTACATTTACGTATTGTATCCACTTTATGCATTCTACAGCATTTGTTTAATGAAAAATGGGAAATGTTGTTTATATTGGTTTCGACGTAGTATAATAATTTTTGAGTTTTTAATTGTTTATTGTTCAATCAGGCAGCAATTAAAGAATTGTGTAATCGTTGATTCATTGTCGGCAGTTGTTAATAGTATATTATGTTTGATATGATGCTAACATCCGATCATGAGCCGTTCTTTATCAAATTCATAAAGACCAGCCCATTTAAAAATTTCCATCTGTCAGCAAACACACCTCGCCATCGCTCGTAATTTTATTGCGGACTCTAATAACAAAGTTTGAACATTTCTTAGATAGGATTAAAATATACAAGGATCCGGGCCCATAAAGTCTGCAAGACTTCGGCAGGACCATAAAAGTTCGGGGCTGCCATAAACGGTGCTCGCCAACGGTACGCCGATTGCCCAAATGGAACCGTTGAAATTACAGAATACAAAATATACAATTATTATTTTTAATAATTATCGGTGCCTTAGATTGACCCACCACGTGTGAGGTATCTATACGCGCAGCAAAATGCAAAGTAGACGATGGACACCATTCCGACGCCGAAATGAGCGAAACTCCCGGTGTAAAAAACAGAGAAACACCCGAAATTCTTTCACCCTGGGAGCCACAAACCGTCCCGGCTATATCAAACAAAAATCTGGTGTGATACACTCACACAACTTCCTTTTACAGTGATCTTATAATTAGTCAAAAATTTCATTTTTAATTTTTAACCATTTGTTAAAAAATTTAAAAAATTACAAATTCTACAAAAACGGTACAAAATCGAGTGTCAGTTGAAGAGACAAATTTTCTCTAGAATTTTAAGGTGAATTCAAAAATGTAATAATATACCGGGTGTTTTATTTAAAATAGGAGTTAATAAAAAAAATAGAAAAAAAAACAAAAGAAACCCACTTTAGAAGTATTCAACTGGAAAATCACCTATCTCACATCAATACACATTAAAAATGTCAGAAAAATGTAAAGTTTAAAAAAAATCGTTAGAGCCGTTTTTGAAAAAATCGAAAAAAACTGAAAAATCACAAGAGTAAACACCTACTTCCGGTTATGCGATTTTCTTCAAAAGCTTGCTGTCTCATCTACATAGTACACAAAACTTATATATGAAGTTTCAACGCCATACCTCTTTTCGTTTTTGAGATATTCTGTTCACAGACACACACACACAGACACACACACAGACAGACAGACCAATGAAAAAAAATATGTTTTTTGGGATCAGGGGACTCTAAAACGTGAAGATCCGTTGAAAACTCAATTTCGAATTTTTGGGGTGAATCCAATACTTCCTTTATAGTAAAAGGAAGTAAAAAGTAATCGTGTTCGATATCAAAATACGTGGAAATGCACCAGATCGACGATGGAATACAGTACGCATTGCTACTATTAGTAATAAGACAATTATGCCCAAATCAGCAAATCCGCGAGGAAATGGGTCCAAAATATCTCACTCTCGTAGCAAATCGAATCGATGGGGGCGAGACCAGACGTCAAGGTCTTTTATAAGGACAGAGAATTTGAGATTCAAACACTCAGGTCCAGAAGTTCGCGCCAATCGTTCGGCTCTGCCTGCAATCATTCAGATCCAGAAAAATATGAACCATTCGTTCGGGTCTGACTGCAATCATTTAGGTTCAGAGAAGTTCGAACCATTCGTTCAGCTCTACCCTGGGGCTTGAACTAAAGTTCAGCTCCGGCATGATCGCAAACGTTCAGGACTCTGTGTGTTCACTTCCATAACATGCAAGCAGAGTTCCTTTCGAACATCTCCAGCTTTAAAGCCCGCACTTCTAATGTGCGGCCTGCGAGCCCCAGCAATCACCAACTTCCAGTCAACACTTCAAGCTTTAGATGCTCGCAGCTTCCACGTGAAGGCAAGAGCTCCAATTTCAAACCCCTCAAACTCGAGTTCGCACCCTTCTAAATGCGGCCAAGCGCACAAACTTTCAACATCTCCGCTTTAAAGCACGCACTCCCTATGTGCGGCCTGCGAACCCCAGCAACCATCAACATTCAGTCAAGCCAGTACTGGGTTCAACATTCGCCGTTCGCCCGCGTCAGCCAGCCGATGCCCGTAGTACTGCTCCAAGAAGGGTATCCGATTCACCACGTCTGCGAGAAGATCCGCGCCACGAGAAGAGACTGCTTCAGCACGAGCCCCAGGTTCTAAAAGATCTGGCAAGCATTCTTTTCTAACGAGGGTTAATCTGGCTTCGCCAACGACGCACCAAGCTCTAGATCCGCCCCAGCTGCTTGCGACCGGAGTATGTCTCCGCCAGCTGTCCTCTGCATGGCTTCAAGATGTCCCAAGCTTCAAGTCCACTCCAGTTACTTGCGACCAAAGTGTGTCCCGCCAGCTGTCTTCTGCACGGCATCAAAGCACCCCAAACGCCAGGTCTACTCCAGCTACTTGCGACCAGAGTGTGTCTCCTCCAGGTGTCGACTGCATAGCTCCAAGATGGCCCAAGATCCAGGTCTGCTTCAGCTGCTTACGACCTAAGTGTGTCTCTACCAGCTGTCCTCTGCAAGGCATCAAAACACCCCAAGTTTCAAGTCTGCTCCAACTGATTGCTACTGGAGTGTGTCTCCACCAGCTGTCCACTGCACGGCTCCAAGACGTCCCAAGCTCCAGGTTTGCTCCAGCTGCTCGCGACCGAAGTGTGTTTTCACCAACTATCCTCTGGACGGCACCAAGACGCCCTGAGCTCCATGTCTGCCCCAGCTGTTTACAACCAGAGTGTGTCTCTGCCAGCTGTCATCTGTCCAGCTCCAAGTCAACCACCAGGTTCGCCAAGTAGGTGAAAAGCTTCGCGTCGCGACAAGACTTCGCCTGGGTACGATCACCAGGTTCCAAAAGCTCAGGCCCGCAGCTTCCTGCATCACTGGTCGACCTCGCTTCTCTGGGTACCCGGTTATCAGCAAGCCTCGCTGAGAAGCTCGCCATCGCCGTCACCGTCACTGACTACCCATGGTCCCACGTCTCACCACCGCGACGCCCTAGCTGTCAAAAATAATGCTAATCTTACTCTTTATTCCATTTAATTTAGTCTTTGTAAATAATAAATTATACGATACCCCCCACCCAAGAAAAGCGCCAAAAATACTTCGATACTCAGCATCACTCCGTTTCGCTAATACAATGAAATGCTATGAACCAGTTATTTATAAAAAAAACAAAAAAAATTTTTTTTGCCGACGACCATAGCTCAAAAGTTGATGTTGCCTTCATTTTCGGAGGACCTATAGTATGAAAACGATCCAATACTTCAGAAAGGTTCTTGGCGACCGGAATCGAGTACACATACGAACATACATCCCCCGCACAGCACGTTTAGGCACCCCCCAATACGGGGGATTGATCTAGTGGGCTGGGATCTTCACCAAAAGATCCGCACCGCCGAGACGAAGATTTGATATAGTGGGTACATTAGTCGGTTGGATCGAATTTTAGAGATATTTGACTCAGAGTGGTTTTTGATATGAGGGAATTTCAATACTTCGTACACTTCGTGTCGAAGTAATATGTAAATAGTTATTCTAAACTTATAATGAAAACAACACGAATAAACCAATCGCTATTCTTTTAACAAGAGTTTTACCTCGACTACTCTTCGTCTACACCCTTTACTGCTGAGCTAATTGGATGAATGGAAGAAAAACTACATTCTTGACCGTCCCCATGCCCTCACGAGCACAAGGCAGTCAGCGAGTCGTGTCATGTTATTAGAAGCAAACATTACTTACTTTTTGTGGCGTGGTTGGACAGTTTATCTACCGAATTTGAAATGTTAAGAAACAACGAATTATTTTAAGGTAGAAGACTTGGTAGACTGATAAATGTAGCTTGCTTTCACTATAAACAACGTTGTGAACAAAATCTGAAAAATCTATAATCATTCCTCTGTCAACCTGTCAGTGGATATAATAACTTTTTTGCACTTCCGGGGCTAAATTTGATACTTTAGTCCCCGTAAACAGGGACTAAAGTAGCTCATTTAATCCCTAGAGACTAAAGTAAAAATGATACCGTAACTATGGTAAATTTATGTACACACGAGGTTAGTAGGTTAGGTTTTGTTTGTCATTTGACACACACTGACGCAAAACTTAACCTGCAAATCTCGAATTTGACATATACTAACAATACACTTCAGTACTGCCAACTGATCCAGGCTATCCAGGACCTGCTGCAATTCAGTTTTTATAAATTGTAATTGTCAGTTTCCAAATTGACAGATTCCACATTTTGGAAATGTTTGATGATAATGTTCCCAAAAGTGAAAAAAATAGCGTATATACCTCGGACAAAATAGTAGTTTGTATACCAAGGCACTGAAGTTTAGCTGTTTATCACGAATGTAGATTTAGTTGCCGAGGCCCGTAGGTCTAAGGTAAATAAACCACATGCGGGATAAAAAGGATCTTCAGCGCCGAGCAGTACATTATGTTTGATTTGAAATTGAGAAATCGTTAAATTATAACATTTTAACCAACATTTATAGGTTATGTCGTTGTAACGAAGGATGGCGTCTAACTTTCTTCATATTATAGTATATTACCCACATCTGAAAACACTGTAGTAGGAACCTTTGCGGATGATACCGCTATTCTCTCCTGCCATGAAGACCCACAAACAGCAAGCTATTATGCACAAGATCATATAAGCTCTGTCAGTAATTGGTTGACAAATTGGCGTTTAAAGGTCAACGAATCAAAATCCGTTCAAGTCACGTTTGCCCTGGAAGACAGCAATGCCCACATATATCAATTAATGGCGTTGAGGTGCAGCAGTCCAGAGAAGCGAGATATCTGGGTATGCACATGGATAGCAAGCTTACATGGAAAACACACATCAGCAAGAAAAGAAAAGAAATGGACTTAAAGGTCAAAAAACTTTACTGGCTTATGGGTAGAAACTCCCGCCTTTCATATGAAAACAAGATTCTACTTTATAAGACAATCATCAAACCTATATGACGTATGATATCGAACTGTGGGGATGCTCCAGTTCCTCAAATGTAGACGTGCTACAGAGATTTCAATCTAAAACTCTGCGTGCCATAGTTGATGCCCCGTGGTACGTATCTAACCGTACACTACATGAAGATCTAAGGATACCATACGTCAACGAAGTCATACATCACTACATGACCAACCATATGCGTAAACTTCGAGCTCATCCCAACCCAACTATTCGGCCTCTATTAGACAATACCTATCAAAGACGCTTGCGTAGGAAGTGGACAATAGACTCAATAACATAGGTTTAGATATGCTCAAAATTCTTTACAGTGTTTGCGTAATTCAAGTCATTGTATAATTATTTTATAGTATAAGGTAACGCCACTGGGCGATACACTTAGCATGCCATGTACATAGACAAAAAAAATAGCTTATGGAATGTATATATACATGTAAGTTGTTCCGATTGCTAATAAATAAGTGAAAAAAAAAATTAAAATTATAGTATATTTAAAATTCGTTTATTTGCCTTTGTTTCACATTTAATTTACTCCTTTACACCATTTTACACTATTCCTATAGTAAATTTCATTTTATAAAAGGGTTTTATTATAAAATTTTCTTTATACCAAATTTTATTTATACATTTTACAATCAAAATTAGTTGTTATTTTTCAAATTACAATTCACCATACCAATAATCTATTCATACATTTTTAAAACTAACACTCCTGCATTAAATTACAATACAATTTATTTAATAATTTGACACTTCAAGTAGTCCAGTCACTATGTACAAAAATAAGGTCTTTGCTGGAAATGTTAGTATGGCAAAAAAATCGAAAAAGATACTTCTTAGCGAATTAAATCAAAAGTACCTTTTTATGAAAGAATGGAGAATAGTAAACACACATAATTTCTTCAAAATACAAGGCGTTAGAAAGGTTTAGCCTCAAACTGACCCTTGCACCCCTGATTCTTCGCCTCTGCATTTGACAAAATGAAGTTTAGTAGAGGTAACTACCGGGTGGTCATAAATGGTTGTGATTTTTTTCTTAGGTTGGTACTGTTTATGTTGGTGGCACTGTAAGTCTATGTCAAATTCGAGGTTAACAGGTTAGGTTTTGCATCAGTTTTCTAACCTCGAATTTGACATAGACTTACAGTGTCACCACATAAACAGTGCCAACCTAAGAAAAAAAATCACAACCATTTATGGTCATCCGGTAATATGTGCTTATTTCGAAAGCAATATCTCTATCTCGGGGATTTCTTTTAATAAAGTAGGTATTTGTGCATTTTTTTCATTCCCTTTAGCACCCTGTAGAACCCAAAAGAGGTTTCAAGAGAAATTGTATTTAACTTTTTTTATAATTTTGCGAAATTCTTCCACCCTTCCAATTTACGGTACTTAATTCTGAAACATTTTATATGTTGCTAAAGTTAACTATGATAAAGTATATACAGAGTAATTTAAAAAGACCTCTGGCTAATTCGCGAACAACAAATAGCCCCACATAAAAAATTACCTGTAAAACCATTTCAAATTCATGTACATGTAGCTTTTTTAATCACCCTCTATATTTATTTGAAAATGTAAAAACATATGCTATTTGATAAATTGAAAGCCAACTACAACTTGCATTTAGAAAAACAAAGTTTTAGGAGCCGGGGTAGGTAGCTCAGTGGTGAGCATCCTGGCTACTGATCTAAGGGTCGCGAGTTCGATTCCCGGTCGCGGTGAGGTTTTTAAAAATAAAAAAATGCAGATGAAAGCTGCTACAAAATGCCATCATTCGAAAGTGATGTAAAGCCGTGGGTCCCATGTTACTACGATGTGTAGCATGTAAAAGATGCCTTGCTAGGGTTGGAACTCCTTAGTCTTGGCAAAATTCTAAGTAGTCCAGTCAATATAGCAAAATTCCTTGCAAAAGGTCGGGTAGTTTTGAATTTTTTATAGGTCATTTGGGTTGCCATGGTGAGTTAGAATCCAAGTTTTCGACCTCGGCGCACCACCGCGCACCACGCCACCTCGCAAAAACAGTAAAATTTAAGCACTAGTTTTCGTTTCTGTCGAATGTTTCAAAAACTATATGTTTTTCTAAAAAAAATCCTTCTTATCTTTTTGAAAGCAGAGTAAATTTGCTACAATTTGAGCACAAGGCGAGCTATAGAAGTTTGATAGTTCCCGTGATACAGTACAAAGATTTTAAAAAACTGCAAAACAATGTTCAAAGCCTATGAATTATGTTAAATATTATTAAGATCACATTTAAAGTACATTAAATTTACAATTTGAGTACAAGAGGATCTTTTCATGTCAAAACGTTCCTGAGATATATGAAATAGAGTAACCATGGGCAGGGTAGGTAAAAAGAGCTTACGCATGAAAAATAGTAAAATGTGAGCATATTTTATTTTTTAGTAATATAACTTAAGAGTTACAGTAATGAATGTAAAAAAATACAACTTAAAAATAACAGTGCAATATTAAAGAAAAACATATACACGAAATAGCACCACAAATGGAAAAAATTCTTAACAGTTGTGAAAACTCATTTTAATCAGTTCATCATTCAGAGTTTCTGTTTCTTTGATGAAGACGGATAGTGTTCCACTGTTTCAACCTTCAATAGTTTGTAGACTGAATCCCGGTTTTCTATTTTTGAATCGCAACCACTTAACCCGTGAATGACTAATATGATTTCATAAAACTTGAATGTCACCATGTTTACCCCGACCACATTTCTGGAAGCACACTTTTTTTGTCTGCTGTGATGCTAACCCCGAAAGCAGGTCGAGCAAATCAACGTATTCACCAACCACAAACACATTATCATGAAGATGTCCCATAGATATGGCTGTGCTTACGATCAACAAATCAGAATCGTCTGCCGCTTGATGAATATAAACTTTAGCTTCTGGAGCTTCACCTTTAAGAGATCGATGAGCCGCTTCTTGTTGGTGTTATTTGACAAAAACATTTCTTGAGGAACGTGGACTACTGTTTTATCATCAAACAATATGTCAGGACACAAATGTCGTCTACTCCGGCAATTGCGTTCAGCAGCTTTGGTGCTCTTTTGTTCCATAGGGTAACCATCAAACACTACAGCTACATTTTCGCCATAATGTTTTTTCAGGTATACTAAGTAGCTGTCTGTTGGAGCTTCCAGTCATTCACCCTAGTAAGGGAGGGGTGAGCGCGACAGGCGGCTCCAGGTAGTTTTAAGTTAGAAGTAGCAAATTTAGACGTTAAGTAACTGTACATAGTTAAAGACGGTCTCGTACCAGTTCGCAGCACATCAGCTGAGAAACTTAGCCCAAAATCAACGGCACATCGGCTGTAAAGGGTTAATAAAGTTTCTGTAATATACTGGTGCTTTTTTTATTTACGTTATCGAATAACAAACACTAACATTTGGTCCTTCGACCGGATCAGCGGTAAATTAATTTAAAAAGTGTGTTCGTTCGTCGAAATTCCTGGAAATCGAGCGCCATCAGCCGCACAACAGCAGCATCGCAGACGGACGTTTTCCTATTGCACATCAGCAGCTACAAGACCACGACTCCGATCAAATTCTCTGCATATCAGCAGCATCAAGGCCAATTATATCAACTACACACTACTACAGTAGAAGAACGGATCCTTTCCATAACTCCGTCCTATCATCGGAGAGTGTATATCTTTGTCGCCGTTCAGTCACTTCTAATATTTAATTTGAAGTGGCGGCGGAATTAGGAACCTTGATTCACAAACGGGGTCATGTTAAGGCTAGATTGACAAAAATAGCAAATTTTGTAGGTAATTTTAAACAAGAGGATAATGTTAATCAGTTCAAGGTGCGACTTCTTATGTTAAAGGAGATTAACGATCAGTTTAATAGCTTGCAAATGGAAATCTTAATAATTAATCCAGATTTGGCAGAAAATGATGATCAGGATAACTTTGACACGCTGTATTTTAATACAGTATGCGCAATTCAATCAATTTTGGAAGATCATACCGCTTCTGCGTCACAGAGAGTTCTCAGAAAATTCGCGTGAATCGCAATTAAATATCCAACTACCGATTCTAAATTTTCCCGAATTCTCCGGAAGTTATTCAAATTGGAGAGCTTTTTATGACATCTTTAAATCGCTAATCCACAATAACCACAAATTAAATGATTGTGAACGTTTTCACTATTTAAAATCATGCCTTAAGCAAGAACCCCTGCATGCAGTTGATGCATTGCCTGTATCACAAGCTAATTATACCTCTGCTTGGGAAATTCTCAAACGAAGATATGAAAATAAAAGGTTAATCATACAGGAACATGTTCAGTCTATATTAAAATTGTCAGTTATTTCTCGACCATCTCATACTTTGCTGCACCAATTGGTAGATAAAGTAAACTCAAACATGGCAGCATTAATGGTTCTAAATTTACCTGTTGATTCTTGGGATGCACTTATTGTTCCAATTTTGAGCGAAAAATTAGATTATACCACTAACAAAGAGTGACAATCGGGTCTAAAGTTCAAGATTCCAACTTTAAAGGAATTTATAACATTTTTAGACAAACTATGCAAAGTACTCGAGTCGTTAAGCTCTTTAACAAGGCCACATCAGGCGAATCAAGCAAACAAAGTAAGCTTAAGGGAAAAACCACCTCGTCATGCTTCATACTTAAATATCAACAAACCGTCGTGCTTTCAATGTAAACGCAATGCGCACAACATATATCAGTGTTTAGAATTTTTAAAATTAAGTGTACCCGATCGCCTTAGCACTGTCTCAGAAATAATCATAAAACAAATGATTGCCGATCGGCCTTAAAATGCCGCGAATGCAAACAGAGGCATAATAGTTTGTTACATGTAGTTCAAAATGTTACAACGTTATCAGAGGCTAGCAGTGCTTCTCAATTGAATGAATCGGAAATATTGCCATCAACATCAATTATACAGGGTGTCCAAAAAATGGCGGATTAACTCTACAGTGCGTTACTTGGGGATGCCTAATGAACCATGGAAAAATATGAAAAAATTCCCTGGGCCGTATTTTTCGAAATATTTCTGGTCAAAGGTGGGTAATGAAATCCATTTATTTAAATAACTAGTGTATAATTATAGTGTCAAATATATCTGGGACTTATTAAAATATCTGTTTTTTTTAATATTCTTGGGATCTAACTAAATTGTTTTCAATATTTAAGTATTTTAAAAACTGATTTCCTGTTGAGTTTGTCAATTACTAAATATGGCAAACAGGCTTTGTACAATAATAATATACGAAATCAAGCTTGGCATTGAAATATTTGTTGTATGAATAATATGTTGGTGGCACTGTAAGTTCATGTCAAATTCGATGTTAGCAGGTTAGGTTTTGCGACAGTTTGTGTCAAAACTGACGCAAAACCTAACCTACTAACCTCGAATTTGACATAGACTTACAGTGTCACCACATATTAACAACTTACTATGGATACATTTTTGATTGAGAAATTGTTGCAGTATCAATGTTGCCAGATGTATTTTTATTAATTCGAAATATTTCGAAAATACGGCCCAGGGATTTTTTTTCATATTTTTCCAGGGTTTATAAGGCATCCCTCAGTAACGCACCGTAGAGTTAATCCCCATTTTTTGGACACCCTGTATGTTCAAAAAAGACATTAATACGACTGTATTGCTATCAACCGCTTTAATCAATGTCAGTGATAACAAGGGAAACTTGCACGAAGCTAGAGCACTTTTAGATGTAGGTTCTCAAAGTAATCTCATAACCGAGAAATTAACAAAAAAATTATCTCTGAATCAAGTCAACACGAATATTACAATTGCGGGTATTAATCAAGGCATCAGTTACGTCAAAAAATGGTAGAAGTCTCGGTCAGGTCCCGTCATAATAATTTCACTGCAGAAGTGCAATGTCTTATAGTACCGCAAATTGCACAAGATATTCCGTCGCGATCATTCAGCAGGGTCATGTTCAAGTCCCCCTAAATCTTAATATTGCGGATCCATATTTTAACCAAGCAGGCCCCATAGATTTATTGCTAGGTGCCGGGCTATTTTGGGAAGTTCTTTGTGTGGGCCAAATACGAACGAATAACCATCAGCCATTCTTACAGAAATCGCATTTTGGATGGCTAATCGGGGGCTCAATAGATTTTGCTTTAAGTACCATAAGAACTTCGTGAACCTTAGTACGGCAAGCAGATTAGAAAATAGCTTAACTAAATTCTGGGAACTTGAACAATACTCATGTCAAAGACACTTGTCTGCTGAAGAAACAAATGTGGAAAACCACTTTAGGAGCACTTTTCATCGGGATGTAAATGGTCGGTTTGTAGTAAGACTTCCGTTTAAAAACGATAAGCTGGCCTTGGGCGCGTCTTACCAAAATGCGTTAAAGCGATTTATAATTTAGAGCATAAGTTAAACTGTTAAGCCAGAAATAAAGCAGCAATATATGGATTTTATGACGGAATACAAGCATTTAAATCACATGGAATTGGTCCCGGAACATCAATTAAAAGTGCCGAGTTGCTATCTTCCGCATCACGCGGTGCTTAAGGAAGCTAGTTCAACTACCAGGCTAAGGGTGGTCTTTGACATGTCGGCGAAGACTAGCAACGGGTCGAGTTTAAACAACAATTTAATGTGTGGACCAACAAGATTTGTTTTCAATTTTGACGCGATTCAGGACCTTTCAATATGCGTTAACGGGCGACATAGCAAAAATGTATCACCAAATACAAATTCATCCGCAGCAGGCTGATTATCAAAGAATATTGTGGCGAAATAATTCCAATGAACCCCTGCAAACATGCATGTTGCTTACACTTACATATGGTACGAAACCAGCCAGTTACATCGCAACTCGATGTTTGCAAGAGCTGGCTTTACAAAAGCAAGTTAATTATCCTCTAAGCAGTAAAATTATAGGTCGCCATTTTTATATGGACGATCTCATTACGGGCGGGAATGAATTAAATGCTCTAATAACGCTAAAATATGAAATAATTGACATTTTGGCACAAGGGGGGTTCGAATTGCGTAAATTTGCTTCGAATAAAAAACAAATCCTTTCGGGAAGTAGTGGTGTAAAGCCAGATAGTATAATTAATTTAGATAAGAATGGAGAAACTAAGACGCTAGGATTAATTTGGAATTGTGACGGTGATTTTCTAAAATACGAAATTAAAACACATACACTATGTAGTAAAATTACTAAACTTTCGATTTTATCCGCGATAGCTCAGATTTTTGATCCTTTAGGTCTTATAGCACCAGTATCGATGAAAGCAAAGATTATAATGCAAAAATTATGGTTATTGAAAATAGCTTGGGATGAGAGCGTACCCATGAATATTCATTCGACGTGGACTGAATTTTTAAGTCAACTGTCTTATTTAAACGATTTACAAATCAATCGTAAAGTAGTGCCGCGTTTTCCTTTCAAATCAATAGAAATCTACGGCTTTTGCGATGCCTCTATATCAGGTTTTGGCGCTGCGATATATATTAAGACAATGGGCTCTAATATTGAACATAGTTCTCAATTATTGTGTGCCAAAAGTAGGGTTGCGCCGCTGAAAACAGTCACAATACCGCGGTTAGAGCTATGCGCTGCTTTATTGTTAGCTAAATTAATCGATAGGCTTAAGAAAACGCTTAATTTAGACATTAAAAAGGAATATTGTTGGACTGATTCGACTATTGTATTAGCGTAGTTAGCGACAGAACCTAATACGTTAAATACTTTCGTCGCGAATAGGGTGTCTGAAATTCAGTTGTTATCTCAAACAGATTGTTGGAGCCATATAAGTTCGCGGGATAACCGTGCAGATGTTGTTAGTAGGGGACTGCTACCTAGAGAATTAATCACCGATCGAAGGTGGTTTTTTGGTCCGACGTGGTTGAATCAAGAATACCAACAACCAACTTTAGATATAGGGAATGTTGATTATAGAGAAACGCAAGAAGGTTATAGCCTTTACAACAATGAATTTAGAGACGCAGTTTATTGACAAATTTTCATCTTTTTCCAAGCTACAGCGCCTGATAGCCTACTGTTTTAAATTTATTCAAAATTGCAAAAACAAGTCAGATACAAAATCAGGGCCGCTGGCATCTAATGAACTGCAAAAGGCTATGTTTGCTTTAGTTCGCATTGTACAACAGCAGGTATTTGCAGATGAGAGATAGCAATTAAATAAAAACAAAGTAGTGGACAAATGTAGCCCATTAGCTTCCTTAAATCCCTTTGTAGGCGACGATGACTTAATAAGGGTGGGTGGTCGACTAAGAAATGCAGCTATATCGAATGATGTAAAGCATCCCATAGTTCTGCCTAAAAATCATCACTTGACCAGATTGCTTATTATCAGTGAACATGAGCGTCAATTGTATGCAGGGGCGCAAGCTACATTAGCGGCATTAAGACAGACATATTGGATTATAGCTGCAAAAGGTGTCATAAGGCAAATCATTCATAAATGTATGAGATGTTTTCATGCAAAGCCCCGTACTATTGTGCAGAAAATGGGTGATCTTCCCAAAGATCGTTTGGAATTAACACGTCTCTTTTTAATATCAGGAATTGATTACGCAGGACCCATTTTGGCGAAAGATGATCGCGGACGCGGTAAAAGAACCATAAAGGTCTACATTGCGTTATTTGTATGTTTGGCACTAAGGCCGTGCATTTGGAAGTAGTGAGCGATTTAACGTCAGCATCATTTTTAAGTACACTTAAACGTTTTATTGCAAGACGTGGTCATATATCACGCATTTATTCGGATAATGCGTCTACCTTTATAGGGGCCAAACGCGAATTGGCTGATTTGGCCCAATTTCTTAAAAATTCTAAATTTCAAAAAGAATTAATAAGCACCTTAGCTGCGAATATCGAGTGGAAATTCATAGCGCCTTATGCTCCAAACATGGGAGGTTTGTGGGAATCAAATGTTAAGGCGATAAAATATCACTTGAAAAGGGTTATAGGTAACGCGCTATTAACGTACGAAGAATTATACACTCTCCTTACCCACATCGAAGCCTGTCTAAATTCCCGACCCCTCACCCCGCTGATCTCTGATCCTAATGACTTGGCCGCACTGACTCCTGGTCATTTCTTGATCGGGGAACCTTTGATGACAATGGTAAAACCCGACACAACCCATTTAAAATTAAATAGCCTTCACGGTGGCAAAGAGTGGAGCAACTTCGGCAACATTTTTGGAAAAGGTGGCATAGAGAACATCTGCTTCAACTGCAACAGCATTCCAAGTGGCGACAAAGGGCGCCCGAAGATATTAGCATAGGAAAAATGGTCATCGTGGCAGAGGACAACGTACCACCTCAACAGTGGCCCTTGGGGAGAATAATTGAGCTTCATCCAGGGCCTGAGCAATTAGTGAGAGTGGTGACGATAAAAACAGTGCGCAGAGTGTTGCGAAGGCCTTTAAATAAATTATGCTTTTTGCCTCTAAATGAGTTAACATAAACGATTTGTGTAGTAGTAATAGTGATATATATTGTTTAACTGTAAGAATCATTGTATATTGTTCTTTAGGTGTAGGAATTGGTCTATATAGTCTTTATTACGTTATTGTACATAATATTATTAATTGTTCTTGTTTCGAAGCCTAAAGGACTTCAAAGGGAGCGGTATGTTGGAGCTTCCAGTCATGCACCCTAGTAAGGGAGGGGTGAGCGCGGCAGGGCGGCTCCAGGTAGTTTTAAGTTAGAAGTAGCCAATTTAGTGGTTAAGTAACTATACATAGTTAAAGACGGTTTCATACCAGTTCGCAGCACATCAGCTGAGAAACATAGCCCAAAATCAACGGCACATCGGCTGTAAAGGATTAATAAAGTTTCTGTAATATACTGGTGCTTTTTTACTTCCTTTTACTATAAAGGAAGTATTGGATTCACCCCAAAAATTCGAAATTGAGTTTTTCAACGGATCTTCACGTTTTAGAGTCCCCTGATCCCAAAAAACATGTTTTTTTTTTCATTGGTCTGTCTGCCTGTGTGTGTGTCTGTGTGTCTGTCTGTGAACAGAATATCTCAAAAACGAAAAGAGGTATGGCGTTGAAAATTCATATATACGTTTTGTGTACTATGTAGATGAGACAGCAAGCTTTTGAAGAAAATCGCATAACCGGAAGTAGGTGTTTACTCTTGTGATTTTTCAGTTTTTTTCGATTTTTTCAAAAACGGCCCTAACGATTTTTTTTTAAACTTTACATTTTTCTTACATTTTTAATGTGTATTGATGTGAGATAGGTGATTTTCTAGTTGAATACTTCTAAAATAGGTTTCTTTTGTTTTTTTTTCAATTTTTTTTATTAACTCCTATTTTAAATAAAACACCCGGTATATTATTACATTTTTGAATTCACCTTAAAATTATAGAGAAAATTTGTTTCTTCAACTAACACTCGATTTTGTGCCGTTTTTGTAGAATTTGTAATTTTTGAAAATTTTTAACAAATGGTTAAAAATTAAAAATGAAATTTTTGACTAATTATAAGATCACTGTAAAAGGAAGTTGTGTGAGTGTATCACACCAGATTTTTTATTTACGTTATCGAATAACAAACATTAACACAGATATTGTTCCAAAACTTGAATTCCGTTGTCATATAACTTTGTGGAGCAGATAGCCACCATCAATCACCACATATCTATTAGTCCCTGCTTTTTGATCTAATTCAATTGGTACAAATTAGGAAGAGTGAAGATTTTGTCCCTTTACGTAACCCCTCTTCACAGAATAGTGAGGTAGGGCATGGAGACAATTCGTAAGTGAAGAAATGTCTTAGATCCTCATCTGATTGCTTGCTGATAATAACTCTATGAAAAGTTGTTAGGGGATCAACGGTGAATGTTTCTATACCCAGTCTCACAGTGTTTGTGGATGAGGCGAGAGTCGCAACTTTGTCCTTGCGTTTTAAATGCCATTTGCTCAAAGTTGTGACCAACAATTCTTGAAACCCCTTTTTTCCCAACCTCCGGGGCTAAGTGCCAGTTCACGTCCTCTCCTTTCACTATTCCAGAGCTAATTGATATTTTGACATCTAATATGGGGAACGGAGGGCGTAGTTTTAAGCACTCTCTTAGATTGGCCACATCCTCATTGTCTCGAGTAATACGAGAAGGCCTTGCATCCACATGTTGCTCGGTTGAAAGGCCACCCCACAGTTGTTTTCTACTTCGTCACGTATGTTTTGGAGGTGCACCATACCAAGAGTCCACCGGATGAGCACACAGTCCGTGATCCCATGGCCTCGAGTCAGACCTCCCGCACTTTTCATTGATTTCATGAGCTTCTGCTCAATGGTCATGTCTGACCAAATGCCAGACCAGAATTTGTCTGATCGACGTATAGTGAAGTAACCTTCCTCAGTAAATTGATTATATTCGAGCGCATCCATTCTACTTGACAATATTGACATATCTTGTAGGTAGAGATGGGCGCATTTCGCATAAAAAGTGGTCTGCTGCAAGACCGAGTTTGTCGGATGACTGGCTTGGGTCGGCAGCTACACCTGTTGGTAATCACCCTCCCCTCCCCCATAAGGCTGTCCCTTTTCTTTTGTTTGGCAAGAGAGGTTGAACAAACAATGGGCCAGTAGTGTTATTTATGTAAAGTTTTTATTTCATTAGCTTTAACTACAAAAAAGTGAGATAACATTAGGACTCGAAAACAAGAATAAGAAACCATGGATTTCTGACACCACCTGGGACTTAATCTCACAGAGAAGGGCTGCTAAAGCTAGACTCAATAGCTACTCATCAGAGCCCAACAAAGAAACGATAACCAAGGCCCTAACAAAAGAATATAACAATTTAAATAAAGCTGTTAAAAGGGGAGCCAGGGCTGATAAAAGAAAGCTATATAATGACATCGCCACTAAGGCAGAAGAAGCCGCCAAACAAAATAACATCAGAGAACTTTATCAGCTTACAAAACGTCTAGCTAAGAAAGGACAATCTAAGAACAATCACATTCGAGACAAGGACGGTAACCTGTTAACTACAGAGGAGGAGCAAACAAACAGGTGGGTGGAATACTACCAGGATATATTAAGCAGAGAACCTGCAGAAAGAGGCCGAATTGGTAATGAAGAACATCGCCAAATAAGAATTAATATGAATATTCCCACTGTAAATGAAATAAAGACCTGCATCAAGAAATTAAACTCAAGAAAAGCAGCAGGTATTGATAATCTGCCATCTGAAGTTCTTAAAGTCGATCCAGACTTGATAGCTTACCTGCTACATCCCATTGTTAAACATGTCTGGGAAACTGAGCAGATTCCCGACAATTGGAAAGATGGATTGATAGTAAAATTACCCAAGAAAGGTGATCTTAGCCATTGTGGTAACTGGAGGGGTATAACGCTTTTAAACTCAGTAAATAAAATTGTAGCGACATTAATTCTACACCGTATCTCTGAAAACATTGAACCCCATCTTCGGAAAGAGCAAGCAGGCTTTAGACCACAACGATCGTGCATAGACCATATCAATACCCTTCGCATCATAATAGAGCAATCGATTGAGTGGAACTCCCCACTGTATTTAGTATTCGTTGACTTTAAAAGAGCATTCGACAGCCTCAACCAAGAAACAATTTGGGAAATATTAACAAAGAAAGGAATCCCACACAAAGTCGTAAATATTATTAGGAGCCTGTACAAAAATTCTTCCTGTAGGATACTACATCAAGGAAAAATTAGCCAAAAAATCATGGTTAAAAACGGAGTTAAGCAAGGTTGCCCACTATCCCCACTTCTATTTAATATCACTCTGGACAGGGTAATGAACTCTGTGTGCAATGATAACAGAGGAATTGTTTGGGACTTTCAAAACCGGTTGGAAGACCTGGACTATGCTGACGATATATGCCTGTTATCACATACATACAAAGATATGGAGGAGAAACTCCAACAATTAAATACTCAGGCAGCTAATGTGGGACTTGAGATCAATATCTCCAAAACAAAGGCTCTAAGAGTAGGCACCAATAACCTTAATAAGTTTGACATCAATGGTGAAGACATTGAAAACGTAGATAGGTTCTGTTATCTGGGTTCTATTCTTACTAACAAAGGCGGCACGGAAGAAGATATTCAAAATCGAATACAAAAGGCACGACAAGCGTTTGGAATGCTTCATAAGATATGGTCTGCAACATATATATCTAAAAAGACAAAGCTGCGAATTTTTAATTAAAACATCAAGTCTGTACTGTTATATGGTTGCGAAACCTGGAAGGTAACGGCAGCAGTAACTAATAAACTGCAAGTGTTTATAAACAGATGCTTGCGAAGACTCTACCGAATTTTTTGGCCACGGAAGGTTTCCAATGAAGAACTTTGGCGTATGACTAACCAAACGGAAGTTTCAAAAGAGGTTTTAAAAAGAAAATGGAGTTGGATAGGGCATGCTCTACGACGAAATCAAGGAGAAATTGTAAAAATGGTGCTGGATTGGAATCCACAAGGTAAAAGAAAACAGGGCAGGCCCCAGATAACGTGGAGAAGAACAGTGCTGAAAGAAGCAAAAAACCACGGAAAGAGCTGGAATGACATCAAAATTCTTGCACAAAATAGAATCAGATGGCGAAACTTTGTTACAGCCCTATGCTCCAGCTAGGAGTTTTGGGAATATATATATATAACTTCGAGATAGGGACCACCACAAAGACAACTAAAAATTTTGCACTCCTTCGCTAAGTGTAAATATCGTATCGTGTATATATATTATCACGAACGTTTGGACATACAAAGGTCATCTTGTGCTCAAATTGTAGCAAATTTACTCTACTTTTATAAAGATGAGAGTGATTTTTTTCGACAAACGTTTAGTATTTTAAATATATAGCAAGAACGAAAACAAGTGTCTTAATGTTGCTGTTTTTCGAGGTTGCCTGGTGCGCGGGGGTGTGAAAAGATCGAAAACTTCGTTTTAACATCACTGTGGCAACCTAAATGATATATCAAAAATTCAAAACTACCCGACCTTTTGCAAGGAATTGACATTTTTTCTGCTATATTGACTGGACTAAAGTAGGACTTTGACCATATGACCAAAGCAGTTGGTGTCTAAGGTACCTGGTACTCTGCATGCCTTGTCCATTAACAAACAAACAAACAAAAGTTTTAGGTCGTAACTCAGAAACCATACACGACCTAATAATTCCGACTAGATTATATTAATTTACGCAAAAACGTGCATTAAGAATCGATTCTTTGTCTTCTGATATTATGAAAAACAAATGAACTGGGACGTCGAAAGTAAATTGTGATTTTCTTTTTCGGTTGTAGCTCGGAAACGAAAAGAGATATTTGACTTCTGTTTTCACCATCGTATTTCTTTAGAAAACACCCTCTACTATTTATTGATAAGCTATCAATTAAAAATCCAATTTGTTGTAAACTTTTTGAATCATACTGTTAATTCATGTTTCAATTTTTGCTAAATAAAACAATGTGCTTATTCCTGACAGACGGGCAAGCATTAAATCTAAATTTATCAGTAAAATATAAACAGAATGAGTCACGTTCGCCCAGTCGAACTGCCAGTAGATAAAACCGTGATGGCATATTCTGCGGTCGTGCAGATTGACCTTTTATTTGGAGCCAAACTGTATGCAGATGTCAGACATCGACAGCTCGAGTTAACCTTGCTTTCATAACCTATGTAGGCTACGCACTTGGCATTCGGCAGAATCACTGCAGAAGAGCTTGTGCGGAGTAAACGTGTTTGCAAAGTGAGTTTATTACGCGTGATCAGTTTTACCAGGATGCTGTGAGCCGAGAAGCCGGCGATTGCGTTTACACCGATGTAAGTGGCAGTCCATTGAACTACAACCATAGATAAAGAAAGTACAACTAAAGGCCATCACTCAGTTCTGTTTGTTTAGCAAAATTGTCGATAAAGGTTATCATTTTTAATTGATGCTTTGAATTAAATGCGGCGAGCACCTTACTCGCGCTCAGTTGTGCTATGCATTGCAAATGAGCACTGTTGCTTGGAACCATTTCTGGTCATTAAGTGAGTTCCGTTCAGTGAATTAACAATAGCCACTGATTCAGTTAATGGGGCTATCGCAGTCAATCTAAGCCGTGTCTTCACTATTGCAGCCTACACAAGCTGGCAAAATGTGGCTATCACGCTTACAATTTTTGAAGAGATCCAGACTGATTCATCTGTTATTCGCAATCACCTTCTTCACCTCGGGAGTGATCGTCAATTTGGTGCAATGCATCTTGTACCTGACACTCAGACCCATCAACAAGCACATTTATAGGAAAATAAATTGGTACTTATGCGCCACAATATATGCACGTGAGTACCAGATTGCACCCAAAACAAGCTTTGAGCATTCAAACGTGTCTTAATTTTAGAACTTGTGTTCATGGGAGATTGGTGGGCTGGATCTGAAATAGTTTGCTTTATCGACAAGGATGATTTTGACAAGTACTGGGGCAAAGAGCATGCTTACTGTGTGATGAACCACACGTACGAAATCGACTGGCTCATTGGGTGGATGATTTGTGACCGAATTCATTTGTTGGGGGTAAGTGCACACGAAACCTTCGTTTTTTAACTGAGTTAATGGAAAAACTGCAAGTATCAGTATTCATAATTGTTATATATACTTGCGACGCAATGTTTTATTCATTTCTAGTAGTCGTTTCGTCTGTTATACTGGTTTTTTGGATGTATATTAGATTTTTTTTGTTTAATTGACCTACAAAGGGAGGCTTGCACACTAACAAGACAACACACACGTTGCTTATTTTCTTAAACAAACATTAATTAAATTGAATAAAATTTCAAAAATTTTCATAATCTTAGCTCAATAGGTTTACTTGTTGAGTCGAGGAAGAATACTCTTTCACATGGGTCATTACCACCAGAAGTAGATTGCATGTATACTGCCAAGTTAATTAACACTGTAATTGTTACGACATTTAAAAAGCCGTGTAAGGTGTTGTAAAAACGAACATAAAATTTTATTGCATCCATGCCAAATATTTTTTTTTTTTAAGAAAACAAGGTTCGAATTTTCTGATATAAAGATACCATATCTGACTATATCGTAGACAAGTTATTGTAAACGCAGACGCGCAAAAATATATGTCATTTCATATCTTTGCAGTTTTTCTGATAATGTTTTTCTATAAAATTCCTGAAGCAACTACTGCAAGCTTAAAGAGTAACGTTGCTGCATATCAAGCTCCTCTAATTAATTTAAATATAGCGACGCTCTCAAGATACTTTTAGCACCAGCTTATCAGCTGCTGCCCCTGACCTTTTCGCATACTTTACTGCTGGTATCACATTTATCGCATAGTTTTTACTAGTCTGAAGGCATTTGATGCATGCAAATTAGAGGTGTCGCACTTCAAACACATGTTAAGTTCGAAGTTCTGTCGTGCAAAGTCCAGTTTGACTAATTGCTTGTGCTTCTGCCTGTGTGGGTTCAGATTGTTGATTACTGTTTTTATAAACAAAAAATGCCATTCATGTAACGTGTGATTAGATAGATAGATACCTTTCTAGAAGACTGTTATTTAGTGGCTGACCTTGCAGTTTTTTAATATTTTGTTTTCTATAGCATGATTCAAAAGTATAAAGCAATGACAAGTGATCGGTTGTTATAAACGTAGATGTTAGATATAAGCTTGGTACTTTTAATTTTTTTTCATAACAATATCTTTCTAATCTTGAAACAAACAAAAATGTGGTTTTAGTTATTTTAACAGATATGGTTGTGCAATACTGAATGCCAGTAGATTCACTAATGCAATTATAGGAAGTAAACAAAAGAAACAATCTAAACCTGAACCAGTGGTGTATTATGGCAGAATCCTAAGAAGCCCAGGATTTTGTCGCAAAATTTCAGGGAGCGCTAAAATGGAATAATTGACAAAAATTTCATTTCATATTTGTCATAAAATATTAATTTCCCAGGCATGTATCTACTGAGAATAGCAACCTAAAATAATCACAGCCAATAATTTCTGAATTTTCGCATACAAAGTAAACTTTGGGGGCAAAATTTTAAGGAGTTTCTGGTGGCAAGCATAGTTAATACGCCACTGACCTGAACCTGATTGTTTTACAAAAACAAAAAATTGGCGATATAGAGCACCAAGACTTTGGTCCATACTAAAAGAATCATTAGAAACCGTTCATAATTAACGGTGTAAAAGTAATTATGAAAGTTAAACCCCAACAGATAGTTTCACTCATATATATTATGTGCTTTGTTCTGTCTACAAATAGGAGTAACAGTTTTTTTTTTGTGAAAGTTGAACCAGGTTCACGTGCACTGCGGCCTAAATAGACCTATTGTATTACCTCTAAGACGTGTGTGGGTTTTGTGTGTAGTCTTGTTGCTCTACCTCATAGACCACTCTTCAGAGGAGAGCAACATTAATTGTATCCCAACGTCGAATGGTCACCAGACTCAGTATCGATCTAGTGGACTGCGCAAAAAGTTTCCCCTATCCATGGATTCGAACCAAGGAGTTGCTTATTGCAAGCCTGGCACCGTATCCACTGCACCACCGAGGTGGTTAGGAGTAACAGTTAAATGAATATTTTAAAATATAATTTTTTACTTATAATTCTCGCACCTCTTCAAATTTTCACCAGCATTATGGAATCTACAGTTCGGTGAATAACTGCAATTTTCTAAAAAGCTGCAATAAAGTTTCTCGCAATACTATAATTGCATTAAGGGGATCAATCTCTAACCAATTGTTCTTCTTCTTCTCAGCCCTACTTAGTCCATTTGTGGACATCATTCTACCTCTATTTATTCTGCGTTCTAGATTATACAGAAAAGTAATAGACAGCATGTTATAAAAACGTTGGAATGCGCAGCTAGATTAAATAGGATTTGTTCGAAATCTTTTAAAATGGAGGAGCCGGGGCTGGTAGCTCTAAGCATCCTGACTACTGATCTAAGGGCCGCGAGTTTGATTCCCGGTCCCGGTGAGGTTTTTAAAAATAAAAAAATATGGATGAAAACCTCTACAGCATGCCACCATTCGGAAGCGATGTAAAGCCGTCGGTCCCATATTACTACAATGTGTAGCATGTAAAAGATCCCTTACTAGGGTTGGAACTCCTTAGTCTTAGCAAAATTCTAAGTAGGACTTTGACCATATGACCAAAGCAGTCGTTGTCTAAGGTACCTGGTACTCTGCATGCGTAGACTTTGTCCATAAAAAACAAACAAGCAAAATGAAGAAGGGATTAAAACAAGGGGTAACCTGAACCCATTTTTGTTTGTTTTGATAATGGATAATTCAATAAAGAAATGTAAGAGTACTCAAAATGCGGAACCGGAAAATATGCAACCGGTACAAATACAAAATCTGCTCAATGCTGATGATATTATACTATTTGCCAACAAAAGAGACCTACAGCGACTATTAAATGAATGTAAAGAACAACTAGAAATCAATGGATTGGAAATAAATTGAAATACTAGCAAAGTCATAAACATAACCAAAAGACAAAGAGACCAAGGAGAAGACTTAAGAATAAGACTAAACGGATTAACATTAGAACAAATGGAAACGTACAAATACTGGGAACAACTACCTCCAGAGACGGGAAGTTAGACAAAGAAATACTAAACAGAGTAAGCAAAACAAGCACATTGTATTACCATATTAATCATACTGTATTACGGAAAAGAGGAATTGGTAAAAAGGTGAAATTACATCCCTACAAAACGGTATATATCCCAACACTACATATGGGGAGGTGAAAGCTGGACCATGATTGACAAACACAAATCAAAAATAACAGGAATCAGGTAGCAAGATAACAACTAGAGCGAGAACCTCAGATGCACAAAATAGAAAATACTCAACTGAAATGGCTGGGACATGTTCAATATATGACAAACAACAGACTGCCGAAACGAACATATATGAGATGAGAACAGAAGGCAGGGGACCGAGACCAAGACAGCGTAACCAAGATGGTGTCAAGATAAAGGAAAACGCTAAGAGAAGTTAATCGAATGGCAAGAGACAGTAACATCTATAGAAAATTGATCCAGGTCCAAGCTCCAACTCTGCAATGGCACTAAGGGGAAAAGAAGAAGAAGAAAGCATTGTAGTACTGTAATGGGTAGAGACTGCCATGTACAACGGCGATATATAATCCTCTCAAAATGGGTTAAAGGATGAAGCACATAAATCTTGGACTTTTGGTGAAGGCATAACCCTCATATGCCAGCAGGAGGTGCACTAGACATCAACAAAGGACATGAGTGATAAGCTTTGAAAATGCAATGTGAAGTAGGTCGCAAGTGTTTGGCAAGCTCTGAAGATGCAGTCGGAACCCGCGGTAATTAACGGAAGCATCGCAGAACTGCAGGGGCGTCTAATGTGCGCTGAAGGGAATCCTAGCTTGCCAGATGAACTATTACCTAAAGAGGGTTGAGACTCCAGAAGACACGATGACACCTGGGTAGATGGGTCAGGGGGCCATAAATCTCTTCGCTGACAACAAAACCTTCAAAGATGCAATGGCAAAACAAACGAAAACGTGAGGTCAGTTTATGAGAAAAGTAAGATTTTCGAAACTTCAAAAAAATTTAAAAAGTAAATTTTTGTGTTCGTCTGATAATTTACAGCTTCGTCGATACTAATTTGTAAGCTTTTGATATCTTATCTTGACTCCCTCATTTACTATCACTTAGATTTAATTTTGAATTATCATTTTCTGAACTAGTAGATCGTTATCAATGATTATCTTTCTTCCGTTAACGTATTCCATTGTTCACCATGATTTCCACTTTTTGATTCTGTTTGTTACTTGCCGAGAATTGCGTTTTTGCCTTCATTCTTTCTGATTTTGAATGTGTCAGTCACCGTTGTGGGATTTCTTACTTTATTATTGCTTGTGATTGATCTTTTTGTTATCATATTACAGTAGAATCTTGATAATCCGGCTTTCAATGATCCAGTAGCGTTAATTGTTTTGAAATTTTAATTGTCAATTCGGCGTTTTAACATATTTAACTGGTTTTTATGGAGCATGATGTTTTTATTTGCAACATCGTGAGTCATATTGTTATTGCTTCAGTTTACTTTTTGATTTGTCACAGGCCTAATCATACAATGTTGAGCGATTCAACGCGTAAACAGAAAATGTTAATATTAGCTTTAAAAGCAGAAATATTTAAAAGGGTAGATTAGGGTTAAAGAATAGCAAACTTTCAAAGTGTTATAATATCGGTCGGGCTACGAGTTACTTTCACGACTTTCGTCAAAATGGCCAAAATTGAAAACTTTGTGAAAACTACAGACACTGGTCCAAAGTACAGTGACTATACAGATTGTCCGAAATCAGTTTTGAACATAGGAAATTAATGAGTGCGACAAGGAAGTCATAAACAAAATGAGTAGCAGGACAAAGATAGAACGTAATCATGGCTAGCTAAATTTTTAAACTAAAATTAAATCAATGAAACAAAAACACTTTTGTCAAATATTGTATCTGTCATCAAGAGTATAAAGTGAGGTTTAAATAATTAAAATAATTATGTAAATAGTAAACAATAGTATATTTAAACCGCACTTTATACTCTTTAACAACAGCTAAAATATTTGTGTTTGTTTCATTAACTTAATTTTAGTTTAAAAATTTAGCTAGCCATGATTACGTTCTGTCTTTGTTCTGCTACTCATTTTGTTTATGTTTTCCTTGTCGCACTCATTAATTTCCTATGTTCAAAACGGATTTCGGACAACCTGTATAGTCCAAAGGAAGCAGCAGATATTAAAATATGAGAAACATACAAAAGTTGAGAAAGTACTGTATGCTTGATTCCTTCAGGAGCATGGGAGGCAACATTTTGTGGAAGAAAGCTAATTGTTTCCAAAAATAACAAAGAAAGGTGACTCAACAAACTTTAAAAACAATACAGGATTAGTTTGCCAACTTATCGCTCATGAGAAGCTGTCTAGTAACACAAGTACAGTCCACCCGTTTTACTACACTATTAAATGAATTTTCAAGAAGTAATTAAGTCAGAAGTGCACACAGCTAGCTACAGTGGGACACAGGTAAGGTTTAATCTGAAAGCGTAGGTTTCTATGTAAATCAATTCGGGAGGTATGCAGAGAATAGGTATAATTTGCCGTTATCTATTAGCGTAAATTTGCTCATAAAATTACCTGCATACAGTTGTACAGTACAGAGTGTAGGCAAACACATGGTACAAATAATAACGTATATTGAACACACAAATGTATTGCTAATTGAGAAAATCGCCCTGACGGTGACAGGACTGATTTATCAAACCTATTAGGCTGATTACAATCCAACTTGTATATTGACAATGTCCATTTGTAATGTGGCATCTCGTCCACATGTGTATTTTTATAAATTGTTTGCAGTTTTTCTAAACTTTGCTATCTCAGTACACATGAAAACTCTTAATTTACTTTCAGCTTGTAGCTAGGAAAAGCGTCTTATTTTCCAAAACCAATTAGTTCACATAAATAAAGAAAGATATTGAGTGATGAAATAAATTTCACCTCTAGTGTGCTGTGGCTCCATATAAACATCATGGAGCCACAGCACACTAGAGGTGAAATTTATATCACCCGATTTATCTCCAGTAAAGGACAGAAAAAATAAGCATGCATTAATCTACACGCACATACTAAATTTTTGTACAAACTATTTTGCATATATATTTATTTATATATATATAAATTTAAAGAGGAATTTTCGAATGAAATAAACTGCTTTAAAAGATAGTGAAGTGTAGTGATAGACAAATACGAGGAAACAATAAGTAGTGATAGAAATTCAAAGGAATAAGACTGTTAATTAACGTAGATAAGACCGAACGTGAAAATCATAAGGTCAATATCAGCTGACGCGAACTCAATCCAGATAAAAATTGAGGTGTGTGCGGTTGCGAAGTATAAAGATTGGTGCGTAAGGCGCGCGCGAAAATGTTGAATAAAGCTGAACCAAGAACCTAACTATAATGTAATTTTGTTATTGCAAAGAGAACAGGGTAACTGACGTGCGATAACCGTGCGTCATGGAAGTAAAAGTGGTATTAATAGAGACGTCCACGTAATAATATAGTGTAAACAGTGGGATTGAACAAAGGTTTAAATGAAGTGAAGTAATAACGGAAGTTCGAAAACGTAATCTAAAAGTGTACCAATTCATAACACGCCAAATGTAAGCGGATCGCGATTAAATAAAGGTGTGCGCGTTTGCGGTTCTTTAGCGGTTAGAAGCATTAACGGTTTACATAAAACATGGCAACAGAAGAACTTCAGAAACTAACATTATTATTGCAGTCAGAACGAAAACACCAAAAAGAAATGAATGACGAGATGACGAACCTAACTAAGGAATTACATAATAAATTAACTGAATTAACATGTTTGAGAAAAGACCTAATTAAAGAAGAAGAGAAACGCGGTAAAGAGCGATCTGAACTATATCGGCAAATAAAGCAGTTAACTAATAAGTTAGGAAATAATGGAAGAACAATTAAATATTCATCAGGAAAACTAAAGAAATTGTCAAGTGTAGAGAGCGAAGACGAAGAATTGCAAAGCTGGATAACGAGAATAACAGAACTAGGGATCCAAAGAAAAAGAAAAGAGGATAAAAATCAAGTACTAAAAATTGCATCGTGGAATGTAAGAAGCACATATGAAGAAGGGGCTTTAAAAAATTTAGAAAATATAATGGATGAATACAAAATAGGCATATTAGCCCTTCAAGAAACCAAACAGCTTGGTTCTGAAATAACTAGTTTGGGGAAAAAAGCCTTATTCAAAAGCGGAGGAGATAATAGGTATTTTGGTGTCGGATTTATAACGAATGAAAAAATAAAGAGAATGGTAGTTGACTTCAAGGCAATCTCAGATAGGATATGCTACATAAGACTACGTGGAAAGTACAGGAAGATAAGCATCATTAATTGTCATGCACCTACAGAAGAGAAGGATTTGGAAATGAAGAATGAATTTTATGAAAAATTAAGTGAGATTTTGGAGAGCATACCGAGATATGACCTTAAAATAACACTTGGGGACCTAAATGCCAAAGTGGGTAGAGAGAAACATTATCACAAAATAACAGGAGGAAAAAGCCTACATAAGCAAAGCAACGATAATGGCAAAAGATTAATCGAGTTTGCGGTAGAAAATAAAATGAGGTTAGCAAGTACATGCTTTGACCATAAGAACATTCACAAAGTAACCTGGATCTCCCCAAATGGTAAAGATAAAAACCAAATAGATCATGTCCTAATAGAATCTAAGCACTTCTCATCGGTAAAAGATTGTAGAAGTTACAGAGGGGCCGACGCCCATAGCGACCACATATTGCTGATAGCCAAACTTAGCCAAGAACTACCAGATCAATGCAGAGAGAAGAGAGAAAGACAACAATATAACATCGAGAAACTTCAGGAAGCAAAAGTGGCAGAACAGTTGGGAAAAGAAATTGAAGAGAGACTAGTATCGGAAGAAAAAGAAACCTTAAGTATACAAGAGGAATGGGAAAAAATCCAGTTAGCACTGACCGAGACAGGGAAGCATTGTTTAGGCAACAAAAAAAGTAAAAGAAGAGAAGGGTGGTTCGACAAAGAGTGCAAAGAAGCTCTGGCTGCAAGAAATAAAGTAAAAATAGAGAGAGATAAAAATAGAACAGAAGGAACAGAAGTGGATTACAGAGAAAAAAGAAAACTGGTTAAACAAATTTGCCGAAGAAAGAAGAGAGAATATTTAGAGAAGCAATTAGAGAAGGTAGAAGATCACTTTGTTAATAAAGAGATAAGAAACTATTATCAAGAAATGAAGAATTCAAGACAAGGTTCAAAGACCCAAACAATATATTGTAGAAGTGAAGAGGGGTTACTCCTAGGAGATACAAACGAAAAATTAAATAGATGGGCCCGTTACTTTGAACACTTACTAAATGATCAGGAAGATACAAGACAGCAATCATTAGAACAAGAACCACCAGGACACATGCAAAATGAGGAGTGGAAGGAAGTAGAAGAACCAACGGAACAAGAGGTAGAAAAAGAAATAAAAGATCTTAAGAATAATAGAAGCGCAGGAGAAAATGGAATCCCAGCCGAGATTTTGAAGCAAGGGGGAAAAAGACTACATAAACAGCTATATCAACTTATACTAAGAATATGGAGAGAAGAGGAAATGCCAGAAAGATGGAGCAGTGCAGTTATTTGTCCTTTCTTGAAAAAAGGTGATAAAACAAAATGCGAGAATTATAGGGGGATAGCCCTGCAAGACGTAGCATATAAAGTTTTAGCCAAAATCATACGTAATAGATTAAATAAATACGCAAATGAAGAAGTAGGGGAGTTTCAAGGAGGATTCAGGGCTGGGAGATCAACAATCGATCAAATCTTCACGCTGAAAACAATACAAGATAACAGCTACGAAAGAAACCTGCCGTTATACATCCTCTTTATTGATTTTAAGCAGGCGTATGACTCAATTAAGAGAGAGAAACTATATGAAGCACTGAACAAGCTGCGAATACCTGAAAAACTCATCACCCTGATAGAAATGACTTTACGTAATTCACAGAATAGAATTTTACTAGAAGGGAATTTTTCTAATCGATTTAAAGTTCAAAAAGGTTTAAGACAAGGAGATCCACTTTCTACAGTTTTGTTCAACCTGATCTTAGAGGTGATAATAAGAGAAAGTGAAGTACAATCTGCTGGAACACTCTTTCATAATAAACACCAATTTATTGCATATGCTGACGACCTTGCAGTATTAACAAGATCGATGCGAGAACTTCAGAATGTCTTTTCAAAATTTGAGGAAGTGGCAAGAAAATATGGGCTAAACATAAATGAAGAAAAAACAAAATTCATGGAAATGCAAACAGAAGTAACAGAAGAAAACAAATACATAAAAATTAAGTCCAGAGAAAAAGAATACAAGTTTGAAAGAGTAAACAGTTTTGAGTACTTAGGGGTAACAGTGACAAACAAAAGTGAAGAAGAAGATGAAATTAACAAAAGAATTCTAAAAGGTAATAGAGCAGTTGGATCATTAACACACATATTAAAAGCAAAGAATGTGTCCAGAACAGTAAAGATCCACGCATATGAAACAATAATAAGACCAGTGGTGTTGTACGCAAGCGAAACCTGGATAATTACCAAACAGAGTGAAAATAAACTAGCTATTTGGGAGAGGAAAGTTCTAAGAAAGATTTTTGGAGGTATTAAAACAGCAGAAGGTGTATGGCGAAGACGAACAAACAGGGAGGTAATGGAGCTGTATGGAAAACCAGGGATTATACAGAAGTTTCGTGCGCAACGAGCAAGGTGGCTAGGTCACATTATTCGAATGCCGGGACAAAGAATAGTGCAAAAAGTTCTGTATGGAAGTGAAACGGGTAAAAGAAGAAGAGGACGCCCAAAGAAGAAGTGGTTTCAAGAGGCAAAGAAAGACATAATAGAAATAGGGATAAGGGATTGGAGAGACAAAGCTAAGGACAGAAAGAAATGGAAAGAAATAGTTAAAAAGATAGAAGCCAAGGACCTTCATGGCCTGTAGCGCTAAAATATATATATATATATATTTATTTGTTCATTAATCGCATTCCTTTCTGGCGAGTATCGTATCAGGTTACCTTTAGCTTATGGCTTAACTGCTGCGTAGTAGATTGGGCTGGGCCCGGCTGCACAGTAGACTGGCACACGTCGCCAACCTTGAATGACTCGATGTGTGGAAATTTCCCACGAAAGCGTTATTCCAAGGAATCATTGCGTTGCAAGCTAAATTGGCTCTCTGGCAGACTGCATCAAGGAACAATATAAACATTACGAAACTCTTCTGTGTTCTTTTTAAGTACACGGCTTATTAAAACTTGCGTAAAGCGTAAACGCTGATTTATTGAACGCACACACTATAGGCAGCAATTTATATTTATTGGGCTACTTCGAGCCGATGTCGCATGTAGCAGAAATAACAGCAAGGAATGAAGTTACGAGGGTGGATCACAAACTTACTAAGGGTTAAGATTATGCGATGTCGGTTTAAACATCTTAACTAACAGTTAAGATACTACGATATCGGATCGTGATCCACCTAGTAAAGTAAGAGTTAAACAACTCGCAATCTGTTACAGCAGTTTACCGGATAATTCGTGGAGCTACCACATGCACCAGACCTTGCTTTCTTTCCCTTGCAATTCCATTCAGATGCGTTTTATACAACAATAAAAAGAACTAAATTTCGTTGCCAGAGAAGCTCTATGCGAATTGGTTGCTGCCCTTCCAAACCCCGCAACTGGTTAATCCTTTCTCGGTAAAATTTTAAATTGGAGTTTCCCACAGCATTTCCAAAACTGCACCCCAACATGTATCCTTTCGTTTTACAATAGCTCCATACATGTTAAGTTAAATTACCTTGCAGTTTTTGAATGTTTGTGTTCACAATCGTGGTATTCTAATTTCGCTTGTCTGCCCAGCCATGTGCTAAAAGATTGTGTTACTAAGGCAATGCCTCGCTGGAATTCGTAACAGCTGCAAAAAATATTGGTTTACACCACACTCAAAACGAAAGCTTTCGTTAATATTAATAATTGTTCGGCTATAACTTCAAATAATTCTCTATATTTATCTATTAACCTGGGAATTAGAAGCCGCGTGGCGCTGTTGGGTAAGCGCCAGACTTGCATTAAGCAAGTCCTCGGTTCGAATCCTGCGGGGGTCGGAATTTTTCCGCCTTGGTGATTGGAATCGGGCTCGGTGAGACCATTCACAGTTGGGCACCAAATTAACTGTGCTCTACTCAGAACCACAGACCTAAGAGATAGAGTAACAAGGTCAGCACATCACCAATACACACACTTCATACAATGGTTGCTGCGCAAGCACCAAAGGCGCGATCCAACTCTGTATCCCGAATCCGGGGCAAGTTGATCATTGTACCGCCAGATGCCAGCGCATAAAGCACCAGCCTCGACACCGCAAGGTAAATGAGGTTACAGATAATACATACATACCTAGGAATTTGTAATTGTCTTTCCTAAAAGTAAAATCAAAGGTAACGTTCGCACGTATTCGATCCTTACAAAATATACCTCAAAATATAAAATAGGTAGCAAAAATGACACTGAACCGAACTATGACGACAGCAGAAAGAGAAACTAACAAATTTCAAACTAAAAGCAGGCGTTAACAAGGTTGATATCAATTTTGTTTGCTCAAAAGAACAGTGCGAATTAAACTGCAAAGCGCAAGTAATAGCAAATGCTGATGCCGTGACCATATTAACAGAAACTAATAGTAAACCAAGTGAAATATTGAAATAAATTCAGACGAAAGAAAGTATATGAGGTTTCAGAGGAACACAGAAGAGGTGAAGAATATCCAGGAAGATGAATACACGTTGTTACATGCTGAAACGATACATACGACCAAAACCAGCTCCTGCCGCCCCAGGGAAGCTAGAGCGTCGCTTGACTGAAATAAAAAAACTAAAATCCCCTCAAGGATGTCAAATCTGAAAGCCTCAAAAAGCTACCCGCCCCAGCGTTATGTAACAAGGACTGCGTAGCTAGATACACTTGGGACAATGGGGGTGGAATGGAATGCCAAGGGATACATTAAATACATTAAATGCTGTACATTAATTAACACAATAAAACAAAGATTGTACTTTTAACGCGGTATCTATTGCATAACTTTGACAATAAAAATGACATGGATGCAACAATGCTAACCCTGACTGCTAGAGGATGTCATCATGTATACAAGCTATTTAAAGTAATTCTATTGCCAATGCCGGAGTATCTAATTATTAAAAATGCAAGCATGAAATGCCTGGAAAAGATTAATTTGACTTAACTAGCATGCAGGGCGTCAATTATAAGACTGGTAGTAACTTATGCTAGTGAAGTGTGGGTGTTAACAAAAGATAGCCTAAACAAATTAGAAATTTGGGAGGGGAAAATACTTTGAGGGATATTTAAAGGAATTAAAGAAAAAGAAGGATGGAAGAGAACGAATGCAGAACTAGCAGTGGTGTTTAAAGACTTGGGAATAAGAACTGTGGTGGAGCGAAATAGATTACGATGGATTGGACATATAACAAGATTACCAAACAAGCAGCTAACAAAAACGATGTACAGATATCAACTGGGTGGTGCTAACCTGGTCGACCAAGGAAAACATGGTGGGAGATGGTGGAGAATGATCTGTGTACTCATGTGATCACAAACTGGCAAACACTTGCGTATAATAGAAAGGAGTGGAAGAAAAGAATTTTATCTATAGGCCTTAAGGCCTGAAGTGCTGTTTTATATATAAGGCGTTGCTGGAAGAGCTGAACGCAGAAAAAAAATATTGAAGAGCTGAACACAGAAAAAAAATATTGCATCGATGACTACAGAACCATATGGGCAGGGTCGGCTTAACCTGAAATGAAAAAGAGTTAATTTCCACAAGCGGCGTTAAAAATAGAAATTAACCTAACAATATTTGATGAAGTACAATTGTTTAATTATCTGGAAGTACAACTGAACAAAAATGAAAACAAAGAATACAAAAGGGAATCAGAGCATATTACAGTAATTAGACTATTGGAAAGCAAGAAAATAAGCAGAAATAGGAAAATGAGTATCTAAGACTGCTGGTTATGTATGCGGCTATGACTATGTATGACAGTAAGAAAAGAATAACGTAGACTATTCAACACTATAACATCCTTTATCTAATAGACGTGTCTGTCTGGGACGCTGTTTTGTCTGGGACGCTGTTTCAGCAGCCAAACCGTAAGAGATAGAGAAAAAAGTTATTAAAGTTATATGTTTGGAATGGTCATGTCAGGTCAGGAACCGAATTTCAGTCACGTGACACTTCCGGTTTTCGAGAAATCACGTGATTTCCGTCTGTGCGGGACGCTGTTTCAGCAGCCAAACCGTAAGAGATAGAGAAAAAAGTTATGAAAGTTATAGGTTTGGAATGGTCATGTCAGGTCAGGAACCGAATTTCAGTCACTTGACACTTCCGGTTTTCGAGAAATCACGTGATTTCCGTCCGTCCGGGACACTGGTCCGTCCGGGACGGTCTTTTTTGTTTTATTAAATGAGACATTTGTCTCACTGGACTGCTAGTATAAGCTAATCGTATTGCAGACATTTGCTTTTTTCAACCAATAACAGCAGTATATCACTGAATATTGGGCATCATGCAAAATATTCAGAAAACAATGTACGTACTCAAAAAATAAATAGCCTTGTTGCGAAATATCGCTTACCAACGATGTTCTGTCCTTAGTGATATCGCTAGGTTACGTAAAACGAAACATCAACAAACTGTGTGAAGTGTGAACCAAGTTTGGCTTGCGTTAAAAATTTAAATTTTGTGTTTTGGAAGTATTCCGCTGAATTTAATTGAGGATGAATATTAATTGTTGCATTATTTTTCAATAAAGTTAATCGTTATATATTAATATTGTTAAATAGTCGTCCCAAATACCACTCGAAGTGGATATATTTTTTTAAATATTTTGCAATTTCCATAGAAATTATTGCAAATTTCACTCAACAAAACCACATTTAAATGTCACTCGCCTTCGGCTCGTGACATTTTTTATATGATTTTGTTTCGTGAAATTTAAACGCAATAATTTACATGGGAACTGCAAAATATTTGCCAAAAATATATCCACTGCTTGTGGTATTACCCTTGAATATCGTAGAGAAGGATATTTTGAAAGATATTAGGGCCAAAGAAGATCAATAAAAACAAATATAGACTACAAATTAACATGAGATACTAGAAGAAATACGAAAGCTAAGCTAAAAGCTCAAAGACTTATTTGGCTGGGACACATACTAGAAACTACAGAAAACAGAATGATTAAAATGATAAAAGAATGAAGATCCATGTAGGAAAGACCTAAAGTTAGGTGGTGGTATAAAGTGTGGGAGGATATAAGGAAAATGGGAGTGACAAACGAGAGGAGCAAAGTAAAAGAACCCTTAACCCTAGAACGCATACATCTAGGAAAGTTACATTAACGCATATGTGGTGTCGTATACGACACCACACCTGTTTTTGTTTAATGAGGCACTTTAAATTTACTATACGGCTTTTTTAATATCTGGAAGTAAATTTTGGCTGCATAAATGCATATTAAAGCTCAAAACGGCAGTTAAAGTGGTTAAAATATTAATTTATGAGTATGAATAAATTAATTGTTAAATCTAAGGAACTGATCAGGTATACTAATATCTACGTTAAAGAGTTTTGACAAATAACTACAGTGTGATTTTTTTAAAACTTAATTGCAGCAGGCCCTGGATAGACTGAATCAGTTGGCAGTACTGAAGTGTATTGTTGGTGACACTGTCTGTGTCAAAACTGACGCAAAACCTAATCTGCTAACCTCGAATTTGACATAAGACTTACAATACATTTCAGTATTGCCAACTGATTCAGGCTATCCAGGGCCTGCTGCAATTGAGTTTGTAAAAAATCACTCAGTAGTCTCTGTTCTGCACATAAATTATGCTGCAGGTTATCAGGTTAATTTTTGTGTCAGTTTTATTACAGACTGACGCAAAATCTAACCTGCTAACCTCGAATTTGACATAGACTTACAGCCCGCAGAAGATTTTTTTTTATCTCTCAATATTTGCATCATAACCCCAAAAAGTTATTTAATGTCAATTAAAATTAGTTCTAATTATAAGGGTTGCCATCTCTGTTCCTTTTAGTAATTATAGTTAAAATATTATCGAGTGACTTTTGTAATATGTTATTTTGGTTGCCTGCTCCACTCTATCTGTTCGGCGGCTGAAGTATAATAACTAACTGGCAATCTTATAAAGACAGTAGTGATAGCTATTTTAACAAATTCCACTTCGCATTACGTTACTATAAAAATTATGTACGTAAACTGACAGATGGCAAGTTGTTACGGACCAACACATACTGAGAAAACTTGTTACGTGATTGCATAGATGGCGTCATATGCGACACCAAGTCAGAGCCAGTAGATATAGAGAGTACCGCCACGTCCGCCATGTTTATTCCTCTGACATATGCGTCACTTTGAGGTTTGTCACACAATTCCGTCAACGTGACGTTTGTTGGCAATCCAAAACTTTACTTAAAATTGGCAATACTGTAAGTCTATGTCAAATTTGAGGTTAGCAGGTTAGTTTTTGCGTCAGTTTTGACACAAACTGGCGCAAAATATAACCTGCTAACCTCGAATTTGACATAGACTTACAGTCTTGCCAATTTCAAGTAAAATTTTAGACATACCTCAATCAGTCATTGCTGGTGGGAACAAAAATGGCGGCGATAGCGGCATTTTCACGGATCAAAGAATGGCGGTACTCTCTATATCTACTGGCTCTGCACCAAGTAACTAAAAAAGTAATTATAAAGCTTGTAACAATTTTTGGAAATTAAAAATGAAAAGGATATATCAACAATAATCTGCTGGAGAGGTACTGAAAATATGAATATGATAACATAACAGCAAATCACTAAAAAATAGATAGTTAAATAGGTGGTGTCTCATATGACGCCACCTATGCGTTCTAGGGTTAATAATATTGCACCAATTCGATAATTTTTTTTAATCAGAAAAGCTAGTCGAAGAATGCCTTTTCTTTCTCACATGTTTTCCACTCCCAGTGAAAGCCTTATTTCTATATGGGGGGGGGGGGGTAAATATCAAACCTCCAAATATTAAATTTGATCAACGTCTGTCAAGTTGTTTAGGTTGTAGTTCGTGTTTGCCCACCTACCTATTTGTAGAAATTTTCTATAATCAATGTTGTGGACATCCTTAGGCCCAGTAACGTGTTTTTCCCACAAAAATCTAAATTTGTGCATGATTTCAATATTTCCCTATGCTTCATCGCTTTTGTTGTAATTTGTTAAAGATTATTTCTAACAATGGACTATTTATATTTCAAACTAAATTATCTTACTAGAAAATCTTAATTTTTCCCCAAATAGCTCTTCTGGGAGCAAACTTGTCTAGGAAATGACTTTAATGACCACTTAATGAGAAATTAAGCATTCAAGGACTTTGCTTTAAAACACTGACTTGAGAATACCGCATGTTTAATGGATTTGTTTTCCAAATGCTGAATAATGTATTACGTGAAGTAAAATTATTAACAGTAGCTCCACTTCTGTTTTTAATCAATATTAAAGACAGTTTAATTAGCTAAGTTATAAAATGCATTGTTCTAGTTATAAAGGCTTAATATTACATAAATAGTAGTTGGTTGCTTATAGGAGACCAAACTAAAATTCAATACAACTAATCAATGATTCCGGCCATGTCGTTGATACTATGCTAATAGTGATAAGAATAAAGCATAATGTAAAGCACCTGGTTACGTAAATGAATGTAATGTGTATAATTACTCAACAAGTAGCGGGAGATGATAATGCAATGTGGTTTTTACTGCCCATGCCCATTAGTAGGAAATACACTTACATTTAGTTTTAAACTGTGACCAATATCTATACTAAATCTATTTGTAAAACTCAGAAAAATATTGCGTAACAAATACGTCTTGCACATACTATTTTGTCTCTGATCATAGTAAACAAAAATGTATTACTTTTTCCTCCGATCAGACGAAAAATTATGCTTTCCCCATTAGTTTTTGTTCTGCAGAATGTGTGATTTCCGTATGCTAAAGGTCTCTATTAGTGTTTGTTTTGTTTTAGTTATGATGGCTAGATCGTCTGCATAAGCCAGTATGTGCATTGATTTATTTATTATGCTTCCTTTGTAGTCTACTTTCTTCAAATTTTTTTCTGACAATATTAAATAATTCAAATTGTGAAATGACATTTAGAAATTTAAAGTTATATTTTATGGAGATAAATAATGTCAAAAATTTTGGAAATATGTGTTGTATTAATAATGCATGATTTTAATTATTAGAATAATACAAAATCAATAAGTTGTAAGTTGTTTAATGTTATAAAAAGTTTACAAGACATTTCGCAATTTATGATTGCTTCATCAGTTGTTAACCGTCCCGTACCCGTGTGGGGTACCCCAGAGTAGTTTTTCTGCTGTAACTGTTTACCATGTTTTTTAATAATCTTCAGATTTGAGCTATTCCTCGAGATATAGAGTATCTTAATAATTATGAACTTCGATTTACAAAAAATTATCTAACTATTTTTATCAATTAATTTTTGTGTGGGGTATGTATTTCGTCCGTTTATCATAAAATGACCATTACGTATTTTTATGGAGATTTTGGACATAGTTGCCTTCAATGCATATATAATTTGGATGGAGCAGAATCCAAAATGGAAAAAAATCAGAGAAGTAGTAGTAAATGTTTTCTTCGTGTATTGTCGACTGATTTAGGCCCCTTTCAGACGAAACGACTTTTCGCCGTGAGCCGTGTACGGCACAGTGCCGTGCATTTTGAAGACTATTGATTCATGTGGAGCCTTTCATACGAGACGGCCACGACTTACGCCGTACACGGCCGCCGTGAACACCACGGCGTTTATCAAGCTCGGACACGGCGCCGTGCCGTACACGGCGTCTTGATATACATTGTGGTATATGGAACCTTTCAGACGGAACGACTTTCCGCCGTGAGATGGCGTCTCTCATATTGGTATTTCGTCTAATGAGTTGTTCTTGCACTTTATTCGAATGTTGCTATTAACATTCTAATGTAAAAACAATTGATAACTATATTTTTTAAATGAAATAATTATGTTCGCATTATATTTAAAATAAAATAATTTTTTAAAGGCGAAATGAAATGGCGAATATGGATCATCGTTGGAAAGTTTTTTGTTGTATTTTAATGAAACTCATAATATTGTTCCATTTAAAAAACAAAGTTTTAAATGGTTTTAGTGCGTTTGATGCGATAATTCGGCCATGAGGAATATTTGGAGCCAAGTGGATTTTCTTTTGCTTTCCTTGTTCGATGTTTAATAATTTTGTGTAGGTGATGGCCTACTTGAACTAAATATTTTTTTATTTTAAAAAATAATGAGTTCTAAAATTTTTGTTTGAGCATCTGTCAAAGTATTTTTACGCTGATTTCAAATATCTACAAATATACGGGGTGTTCCATTAAAAAAACCAAAGTCGTGTCGCAAGAATAGGAAGCCATGGCTTAAACTGATTTATGACAGTTTGTAGGCTGAATACTGGCATCTGAAACAAGAAAAAAGTTTTTTCAATATCTATTATTAATGAGGTTACAAGCTGTCTAGCGATATACAAACACGGCCCATAACACGCCGTCATGTTCACAGCGAAAAGTCGTGTGCTCTACGGCGCATCTTTGGAATGCACGGCACTGTGCCGTATACGGCGCACGGCGAAAAGTCGTTTCGTCTGAAAGGGGCCTTAGTTGAGCCGAACGTTACACCACGAAAAAATGCCAGTATTAATTATCATCAATATGTAAAAGAAGCTCTTGAAATGTTTTGAACAAAAAACAATGAAGCAAATGCCGCGATACTGCCATAACGCAAGTCAAATACCAGTCGAAGTGCAACTTTTGCCCAAGAGTTCGTGACAGAAAAACAAAATTTTCGTGTGTAACTTGTTCTAAATCAGTATGCGCAATACACAGAACAACAGAAACTATACATATCGTCCAAACTTCAAACCCAGCGACAATAAAGAACAATGATCAACAAATATTTTGTAAATTTTTTTATAATTTTTGTATACCTATTTAACCTTAGTTTTAATTTGTATTTAAAAAAAATGTTTGCTATAAGTCCTAGATGTCGTTTATAATAGAAAGAAATTAATAACAAAGCCCAAATTCGTTATAGACATGAAAAACTACTGGGGTATCCCGAATACCCTGCATGGGCTCTAATGAAGGTTTTAGAGCACGGGTACGGGTGGGTTAATTAATAATTATTTAAAATTTGGTTTACTTTTCTGAAAGGGAAAACAAACACAGATTAGCGAATACATTCATTTGAAAAAAACCTGTATATTTACATAAAATTATTATAAAATTGAAAATTGAAGTATTGTTGAAAATATTACGACCATTTTTCTTAAATTATGTAGTTTGCATTTAATTGTAATGTTAAAAAATTGATTGTTACATATGGTAACATGATGGAAAATTTAACATTTTAAAATAAAGGACGAAACTGCACCCCTGAAGTGATTGAAATACAAAAAAGCCCTACAACAATTAATTATAAAACTGACATTGATAATCTAAGTTCAATTTACCACAACCTTTTCAAATAAATAATTCTTGTTATACATTTCTCAAATTTATAAACAACCCTTGAATTTTGTTCATATTTTCTCTTTTACAACTTTTAAAATTTTAAAAATTTAATTTAATACAACTCTGCATAAATTAATAGCAAGCTTTATATTCTCACACCGACTGCGCAGTATGATAACAACTTAAAGAAACAACCTTGCATGCTTTTATCAAAAGTTCAAACCGAGTGTAATGATATATTTAAAATTGTCCAATTACAATGTTCACCCCTTCATGGATGCAGTTTCGTCCTTTATTTTAAAACCTTGAATTTTTCATCTGTAACAATAAATTTTTTAACATTGCAATTAAATGTGAACTACATAATTTAACCCGAGAACGCTCGCGCCTAAAAAGTTGCATTAGCGCTCAGACTCGGTCGTTTTGACCAACTTTGGAAAATGTAATCCTCTGTACGATATAATAATTTTTTTCGTTCTGTTAATTTATTACAATAATATACACACATAGGCAATCGTTTTATTACTAACAAAAAGTTATTCTAATACAAGGAAATACATATAGAAAAATTACAAAGCTACTGAAAAAAACATAATCTTGTAAGAGTATTTTATTTTAATTTCACAAGCTGCTTATCACTATTATCAAATTACTATGGTATTCAGAAGGCGTGATTACTTAGTTGAATTCATCTAAAGTTATCACTGATACTTTTCTAAGAATATCATCATTAACAGTTGTGTTCCTTAAGACTCGCGATTCGGTCAAAAAGACCACTAACGTATATTTTGCGTCTAACAACAATCTCTTACCCAGTTTCACCTCTGACTAACCACTAAATGCGATCTGAGAAGACTTGTAAAATTGGGGTAAATTTGCAGCGGAAATATAGAAAGGAGGGGGAAAATATGACGCTAGCGGCAAAACGACCGCGATGCGAGCGTTCTCGGGTTAAGAAAAATGGTCGTAATATTTTCAACAATACTTCAATTTTCAATTTTATAATAATTTTACGTAAGTATACAGGTTTTTTTTTAAATGAATGTATTCGCTAATCTGTGTTTGTTTTTCCCTTTCAGAAATGTAAACCAAATTTTAAATAATTTTTAATTAAATTAAAAAAGTGTTTTCGGGAATTACGAGCTAAATTTCAAGTCCCGGGACTAGTTCCGAAAATCCCGAAAATGGTCCCGAAAGGGAAATAGTGTTCAGGTGAAATTTCCGTATGCAATATCCAAAGAAAAACTAGTGTTTTAAGTTAAATAAAGTATTTCTGTGCTGCTAATTTGCATTGGTGCTCGTCTACAACTTCATTGCTTTCTTCTGGTACTAAAAATGTCTGTCGCTGTTCACCTTTTGCTTTTGTTTGAACTGCAAAGTGTTTGTCCTTTCGTCAAGCTGCCTCTGATTGCGATAATTTTGTAGGAACCAACTTTACATTTCGACAATTGTTTTATCTTCAATATACAGGGTGATTTTTTTATCGTGTAATGTACTTGTAGGCAACACTTCTTACAGGTACATGCAATGCATAGTGAACTTGACTTTTTTTAAATAATAAATTATTTTTAATATTAAGCAAGCTTTGGGAACCCAAATGTCAACTGACGTTTTGTTACTTAAATAAAATTTCATCTTGTCAAAACTGTAATAGCATTCGCAATGTATTCAAATAAAGAAAAACCGGATATGACGTTGATTTTGGGAGAATGCCGAGGAGCGGCAGATCTAGCTGTACGATGATATGAGCAAAGGTATCCAAACAGATATCATCCATCGCATAACGCCTTAAGGCGTTTGGATAGGAAGTTGCGCGAATACGGGCAATTTAAAAAGGCAAAGGTGAGACAACAACATGTCACTACCGTAGAAAACGAAGCTGCAGTTATAGAAGACGATTGCAACAACAGTAGGCATTAGCCAAACATCAGTTTACATTATTTTAGCAGCAAATCAATTACACCCATACCATGTCACATTAGTGCAACACCTTAATGAAGAAGATTACCCACATCGGGCAAATTTCTGCCATTTCTTAAGAATTTTAAGTAGTTAGGTTTGGTGTAGTGTAGTTGTGAAGTTTCTTAATGTATCTAAAGTGCCTACTTTGATTTTTGTTTACTAAAAAAAATTAATGGTTAGTAAGATATTTATGAAATGCATGCAGTTGTAACATGTGTTGCCTATCTAGTTGTTACACGATAAAAAAATCACGCTGTATAAAATTGTCTCCATATTGACTTCAAATCGTTTTTTTAGTGTAGAAGGAAGGCAGGTTGCGAATCGGAATTCATTCTAATCGTAACGCTTTAGCAGACAAATAACGCACACACTTAAAACTCAAAAATATAAATTATTCAGCTTCTTCGCACATATCTAAATCCAACAAAAAACAGACAAATACATAAATCGAAGAATATATGCAAATGTGGCTGAAACAACACACAGGTTTAATTCTAACCTACTGAAAATAATACCTCTCCTACCTACGCAAAACGCAAATAATGTAAAATGTGCAAGAGGCACGAGTAGTACGCCGGACGCCGGTGAATACCCGTCCTAATTCTTTGATATCGAGTATACGCACACATGTTGACATGGTCCCGGACTTCGCCTGTTCTGGCTGTGGTCCCGGCACTCGGTTTTTGTGGTAGAATCTTGGGACTGTCCCGGGATCGGATCCCTAGACTGGAAACCCTACAACTGATGAAGCAATCATAAATTGCGAAACGTCTTGTAAACTTTAACATTAAACAATAACTTAATGCAATTAAAAAAATGTGTTCTTTCATATTCCGTAATAAAAAAAGTGGGTTTCTATTTAAAAAAAAAAAGATGACGTCATACCTCCTACAATATAGATTTTATTTGAAAAAATGCGCAAATAAAAATAAAAATCGACGAGTTTCAGCGTTTTTCCCAAAAGTTATTACTTGAATGTTTAACGAATTTATCCACTACTTTACTAAAGCACTGTATAGGAATGACTGTTGCACATTACCATTTGTCAGGTGAATATCATTAATGTTTGAAGACTAGTTTAAACTTTGTAGTTGTTTTTCTACAAGTACTGATGTGAAAATGATTACATCTATAGCACGAATGCTTTGAGATTCAATAGGTAGATTGGGTATGATTCCAACAGGTTCTCATACATAGACTTTGAAAAACGTCTCTACAAATAATATAGCCATATTCTTCAGATTAGTGCTATACTTTTACTGTTTTGAAGAACTGGTATCGATGGTTTAGTTGAAGTTTTTGACCGTGCATACATGAAAATTCCGTTACTACCACCATCTGTTATGCAAATTGCATTCATAATTTCTTCGAGCTTCCCTTAACTGTTGAGTAAGTCGATTGGTAATTTCCCTAGATTGATTAATTTTCGGCTGTACTTTTTACAAACTGTGAAGATGGATTAGTATCTTCTGCTTGTGCAGTGACAAGCCATGTACTAGGTATCTGGATAGTTAAAGTCGTGACATGAATTTGGTGGACAGTATACAGGGTGTATACGAATTTAACCGACAAACTTTGAATGCATATTAAACTCACTAAATACAGCGTAAAAGATTAGATAACCTTAATCCTTATCTGCAAAATAAACTCTGCACAGGTCAAAACACTTCCAACAAAGCATTGTGAATTTTTCAAGATTTGTTTTATTAAATAATATAAAAATTATAGGAAATCCATTAGTTGCAATATTAACAATAAAATTTATTATCGGCTATGGCCTAGCTATCTTCTTTAAAGAATTCTGGACTTCCAAATACAATTCAAAATTAGTGTTCCTACACATTACACACATTCAAATCTCCAAACTTGAATATTTTATTTTCACTGGTAGTCTGATTAATTATAAATGTCATGTTTCATACTAAAAATATGGTAATAGCAAGAGAACCGCGAAGATGTAAAATGTTATGGCATTCTTAAACAAGGAGTACTCAGACAAGCCAACAAAGCGGCAAGGGTCTCAGGATGCTTGAGGGACGTGGTGTGAAGAAACAGGAACGCCAACTTAGAAAGCAAGGTTCTCATCTACAAAACGTGCGTCAGAGTGCTTTTAACATATGCAGTCGAAGCAAGGGCAGACACCGCACAAACCAAAAGAATACTCAGAACAACAGAAATTAGAACATTACGATCTATCACAGGCAATACACTAGGAGATAGAATACAAAGCAACGAAACTAGGGAAACATGCGCAATACAAGATGTTGTTCGGTGGTCTCGGCAAAGAAGAAAAAAATGGAACCGGCAGAGAAAGATTAGCCGAATTGGTAAGGGATGGAAAACCATCAGGAAGAAGGTCAGTAGGAAAACCCACAAAGAAGTGGATAGCTGGCAATCGACATCCCAAGAAAACGCACCGCAATAACAGGCCATGGCCTAATATAAGTATAATAAGAAGAAGAAGATATTTCATATATACCTAATTTATGCGAATATTAAAAAAATCAATTTCAAATTTATAAATCCAACATGACCTATTCAATTAATGAAATGGTAGACATGCTTTGGGCATGTGGAGCTGCGGAAGGGAACGGTAGAGAAGCATAATGAATTTATACAGAGAAGTTTCCCCTGAAGCAACAGCTTCATCATACAACATTTGCTTCAACTGATAGGCGATTACGTGAAACCGTCTCACTTCAATGTTCAAGACCAAATGCTGGACAACAAAGAGACGTCCAAACTGCTGATTTTGAAGAAGATATTCTAAATAGAATTGAACAGGAGCCAAACCTAAGTACCAGAAATTTTGCAAACTAAGTTGGTGTGAGTCATATGACCATTTGGAACGTTTTGCATGAGCAACTTCTTCATCCATATCGACCTCAAAAGGTACAAGCCTTACTTCCAGCAGATTTTCCGAGATGTCTAGGGTTTTGTGAAGATCTACTAAATCGAAATATTGAAGATCCAACTTTTTCGTGCAAAATACCTTTTACAGATGAAGCGAACTTTTAAAGAGATGGCATTACAAATCTTCACAATTTACATACTTGGGCTGAGGAGAACCCTCATAATATTGCAATCCGCACTACTTAACATTGGTTCAGTGTGAACATACGTTGTGGTGTACTAGACAATTACGTAATTCGCCCCTGTGTCCTTCCTCTGCGGTTGACAGGACAGATTTATGTCAACTTTTTGCAAAATGCATTACCAGAATTGTTAGAAGACGGTACACTTGAAATTCGTAAGCAGATGTGGTTAATACGTGATGGCACCCTGGCCTATTTTATCATTGTGCCAAGAAACTATTTAGATGAGGTGTTTCCGCACAAATGGATTGGTAACGGTGGGCCATTAGCATGGCCAGCTCGTTCACTTGACCCAAATCCCTTAGATGTCTTTCTTTGGGGCCACTTAAAAGCTTTGGTAGGCGAGACACCAATACAAACAGAAGCCGAATTGCATCAAAGAATCGTTAATGTTTATGATACCATCAGAGAAACTCTAGGAATATTTGAATGCACCCGTCAGTCTTCAAGTACTCTATTATGTGTTTATAAAATAGCTTTTAATGGTCTTGCTTTCCTGTCATTGTGGTTACTATTCACTTTCGTTTTTGCTTTGTCTTCAAATTGTCAATCTTTTTTTAATAAGGCGGTACTACTTTCCTTCTTCTTCTTTATCTTAAAGCCTTTTGCCTTACGGCGTCAGTGTCACGCTGTTTAGATCTCTGGCTGATTTTTCTCTTTTCTTGGCTAGTTCTTGTGTTTTTTGTTCCATGTTCCTTCTTGGTCTTCCTACTTGTCTTTTCCCGTATCTTGTCGATCCTATTATTTTCTTGGTTCTTGACTCTGGTGCCGTTCTCTGCACATGCCAGTAACATTTAAGTTGTTTAGATGATTGCCTTTTGTTTTAAGCTCTTCCTTATGTCTTCATTTCTACATTTATCTCTTCTTGTTTTCCCTACTGTTTTTCTGAGGTATCTTATTTCTGATGCTGATATTCTACTTTCGTTTTTTTTTCTGTTACTGATCAAGTCTCACATTCGTACAGCTATTTCGCTGATCTGCTGCTCCATTCATTTTCATTAATTTTGTTTTGTCTGTGTTTATTTCCCTACCCAATTTTTGTAATGCTTTGTTCCATTGATTTAATGTCTTTTGGATGTTTTCTCGACTATCTCTATTGAATGGGACAAAAATCCTTGTATCCTTTCGTTATTTTAGGAACATTTTTTTTGCAGTTTCAGTATTTTATCTATGTATATAATAAACAAAAGAAGGCTCAGGCTGCCCCTTTGTTTAATTCTTCTTTTCATCTCGAATTCTTTGGAACATTTACCTTTTATCCGTTCTTCCCTATGACTCTTTTGTGGGTGCTTCTGATCACTTGTCTTTTGTTACGTTCAGTTCTTGCAAGTATTTCCATAATTTCTGTCTAGAAACCGTATCGAAAGCGGCTTTCAGGTTAATAAGCACCCAATATAGTTCTTTCCCATGTTCATTTGCCCCTTCCTATTACTTTTCTTGCTATTCTTATGTGGTCCTGTGTTTGTTTTCCTTTCACAAAGGCAGCCTGTTCTGCCTCCAGTTTATTATTTTCTATTATGTTTGTATACATTTTAAACAGGCTTGATGCTAAACAAATAGCTCTATAATTTTCACATTTGCTTATACTTGGTTTTTTTGTATAAAGGAATTATTACGTTTTTCTTCTATTCCTTTGGTATTCTATTTCCTGCTTATGCTTTTTGAAATAAAAGTATTATCCACTTTTCCGCCCCTTTGAATTCACGCTGGTGCTAATTCATCGCTCCCTGCTGCTTTGTTCGTTTTTAGTGATTTATCTGTTTGGATTATTTCTTACGTTATAACATTTTCTGTGGGTTCTGTTTCCAAGTATTCTTCAATGTATTTATTCTCATTTTAACTTAGGCTGTTCTTAAATTTTTCTTCGTAGAATTTGCTCCATACTTCTAATATTTCCTCAGTTCCTGTGTTGAGTTCTCTGTTATGATCTTCTATGTTCCATATCTGCTCATACTTGATGGTTTTTAGATTTTTTATTGTCTTCGGTATTCCATCTCTTATCTCATTTCCAAATTCCTCCCAGCTTTTAGATTTTGCCTTATTCACTTCTTGCTTAACCTCATCTCTTTTTTGTTTACAAATTGTTTTGCCTTCTATGTTTCCCGTTGTTGTATATTTCTTCTGTTTTTCTTTTCTTTCACTTCAGCTTTTACTTCGTTCCACCATTTGCTACTTTTCCTGCTTCCATTTATTTTCCTTATTCCGCATACTTTGCTTGCTGTTTCCAATGTTATTTCATTAAAGCTTTTCCATACTTCTGCTAGTTCATAGTCTTTCTTTTCTTCTAACTTTTTGCCAAGTCTTTTTTCTATTTCTTCATGGTATCTTTGTCTTATTTCCAAATCTTTTAGTTCATCTATGTTTATTTTTATATATGGTTTCGCTGCTATCTCTATGTAATCCATCCTCGAGTTCCTGCACAACTGGTTTGTGTTCAGTTTCGCTAGTTTTTTTATCCAGACACCTTTTCACTTTTCCTTCAACTGTCTTCGTATTATGTTCCTCATTTGTAAGTGTATTGAGGTTCTTTTCCATGTTCGAAGAAAGTATTCCCTATCTGTAGGTCATTTACTATGCAGAACTCGAGTCTTGTTTTATTTTATCATTTCCTATACGACTGTTCCAGTATTCTATTATTAAGACCTCTCTGCCCCTTTCTCTTGTTTCATCTACTCGTTCTTTTGTACCTCTGTGCCCTTCTCTAGGTTGCATATACTTGGAATATTAATAACTTGACTTCCAAATTTATATCCACATAAATAATTTTGGAATTTATTGCTTTCCAGCCTATTATTTTCTTTTCTATATTTCCGTGTTATGAATTCTACCCCTTCAACTGCTCATTCTATTATCTCAACTCGTGCATATATGTATACCCTTTTAAAAGGTCTTTTCTCCCTGTCCATTTTTTCTTGCCTTCACTAATTCCTAATAACTCATTTCCCCTTCCTTTCCATATCGTTGTTACTTTTCATGTTTCTTTTCTAATTTTTTTGTTCATGGTTTTTAACTATTTTGCTTATATTATGTACTACTTCTCTTCCTACTTTAGTTCCTTTTTCGTCTACCTTTTTTGTATGCTAAGTTGTCGACGTAATACCTTCCTCTTCCATTTCTTTAAATTTTTGGAACTAGTTTTAAATTGCGCTTTCCGCTTAGGTTAAGTCTGAGTCAGTAAATATGTCCTTTCCTTGCAATCTTCTTTTTTATTGTATCTTGACTTTTCTGACCATTCATTGACCTCTATTATGTATTTTTTCGGACCTACTTTGAAGGCGTCATTTACTACTACCCCCAGGCTAAGTTTTTTATCTATCATATCAGTCACTGCTTTTAATAACTCCTTGTTGTGTTTAAATCTATTCCAGAAATGACAAAATTTCTTTTAATCCTAGCTTTCTTCTTTTTTTCTAGTTTTCCTACTTCGTCGATTTTATTCCTTAACTGTGCTCTTTCCATGGCCCATTCTTTTTGTATTTCACTTACCTCTTGCTTTACTTCATTTATTTCTTCTCCACATTGTAAATAATATTTTATGCACGCCTCTGACATTCTGCAACTTCATTTATTATTGCTTCTGGCTTAATCTCGGTATGTTTTTCATTAACAGGTGAACTTTTGAGGCGATCGACCTCAGCCTTTAATTCCGGAATAAGATTTCGAAGTTCAGCAATCTTGCAGCTTTTTGTAGTGCATTTACCGCAGTGATAGACAATTTGTCTGTCTCTTTCGCCAGGAGCGTCGTTTCGTGATACACCGAACAAACGGAATGAAGTGGTAACTGATAGTGGTCACATTTTAGTTCTTTTTCCACATTCACATTGCAATCGCACACTGAACCGGTTTAGTTAATATTTTGATTATTCACTAGCAATTTGCTTTCCAGTGCAGCTAACCTATAATTATACACAAAGGTTTTAGCAAAAGTTTTTTTTTATCCTTACAGGTATAGTCTAATTACTAACTATCAAAAAATGCTGTGCAGTAACTGCATGATTTAATAAGAATAGTTATTTATAGTATAAGGGTGTTCTATTACAAATAATTCAGGAGAGAATGGTTGAGCCCTGAGGGGTCTTTTCTCGAGTTTTGTATAAAGTCCAATTTCGCACTCATTTCATCGATTTTGCTGGTGTTAAACTTTAGACTGGTTTCTGTATCCTGCTTGAAAGAGTTAAAATGCTTCATAAAGAGACTTTCCAAGTCCTTATCAGGTGGCAGTGTGTTTTCAGACTTCGATGTTCACAAACTACCTGTCAATATAACCTCACTTTTTGCTATGCAGAAATTTATTGATTGTGAATCAATTTTCACGTGATCTACTCTATTAGCACAGCTTTTGTGGTACTGGCTGATACACACAGTACATTTGAGGCCGACTTTCACATAGCTCTTGCAGTATGGCGTCTATTCCAGTCACCATACATTTTTTTTTTTCTAATGATGATTTTGACATCGACAGAGCACTCCGGAACTGCTGAAGCTATGACTATCCCCCTGATTATAAAGAGCTTGAATATCATTCAATCTATTTGAAATAGTTTTATAATGAAAAAGCTGCGTTTTAGTTATACACATTTGCATATTATTTTTCAATAAATTTAAAATCCAGCAATACGAAACACATCAAAAGAGGAGAAAAATAAAAAATCGTAACCCTTTACTTTTTTGTTTTTTCATTCCGCACATATAAAACGTCCCCTTGTAGTTATTTCTGCAAATATATTTTTAATTTGCTTTTCAGAACTGCAAGGCATATGCCAAGAAAGTAATTCAGTACGTACCGATATTAGGATGGGCCTGGAAGTTCTCCGAGTTTGTGTTCCTAGAAAGATCGTTTGACAAAGACAAAGAAATCATAAATAAGCAAATTATAGAACTGGCAGATCACCCTGATCCTATGTGGGTAAGAATTTTTTCTAATTGTATTTCTTTAAAAGCTACCATTTAATGCTAATCACAAATTCTAATTCCAACAATTTCCAGTTATTGCTCTTCCCAGAAGGGACGAGATTCACCCAAGAAAAGCACAAAGCGTCGGAAGACTTTGCACGGGCCAAGCATTTGCCGGAGCTCAAGTATCACCTGCAGCCTCGCACAAAGGGCTTCATTGCCAGCCTGCCGTCCATGAAGGGCAAAGTGCCAGCCATCTACGATATTCTTGTGGCATTCAAAGAGGATGACCCGAACAAGCCCACCATGACAAATCTGCTGCTAGGCAAGCCGGTGACCGCTTACATGTATATGAAGCGCGTGCCTATGGAAGACTTACCGGCTACTGAGGCCGAGCAAGAAAAGTTTCTACGAGACATGTTCCTAGGAAAGGTTAGTTCATATTTCTATAACATTTCTCATGGCTAAAAGTGTTCTTTTTGTTTACGCAGGACCGATTGAAGGACAGTTTTGCACGAACGGGTGATTTCTTTGCAACATCAGGACTACAGAGGATACCCCCATTCACGGTGAAACGTCGCACTTATCCCCTAATAAATATGATCGTATGGGCTGTCGTGATACTCTGTCCGATGTTGTATTACCTAATCTCGTTGTTGTTCAGTGGGAAGGTGCTTTATCTGTGTATTGCTGCTGGTATAATCACGCTTTGTAAGTATTAATGGTATTATTGAATTTTATATTTGCGCAATGCTTTGTAATTTTCCTATGTTAGTTGTTTTCACAAACTATTCTGGGAGGTTGAAATCTTAATTTCAGACATTTGTAATTGCAGGCAGATTGAGCTTGAAATATCTGTAATGTTTAATTCAGCATTGAAAGTTGAGTCATACAACTACCAACAGTAGCCTTATACTTTTTTGTCTTTCAAATTCAAAAAGTGCAGTTTTTTTAAGTCCTAAATTTTTCAGTCTCCTGTAAAATGTTTGTTTTGTTTCGGAATTATCTAATCTAGCATTATAATTGCATTGTGCAAATGTATGTACAGTCGTGTGCAAATAAATCTGGGACAGTGCTTTTTTCACATGCAGATTCAGTTAAGAATTTGAAGAATATTTCCATGGATTTCCTCTTATCAGAGAGAGTTACGGGTTTCAGTACCTGCTAAAGTTTAATGTAACTCTTTCTGATAGCAGAAAATCCATGGAGATATTCTTCAATTCTTAACTGAATCTGTATGTAAAAAAAACACTGTCCCAGATTTATTTGCACACGACTGTACATTTCAAGGAAGTACATTTTTTTAATGTATAATTCAGTGTCAATAACAATGTTTTAAAATTGTTCAACTTAAACATCGCTATTTATAACTTGCACTTTTTCAACCTGCATTTATCAACTCTTATATACGTAAGTTATTTAAGCCGTTGGTTTCTTTCTTCAACTTTCGGCTTTAATGTAGAAATTACGAATGTTTTCCTACGTTTGTTAACTTTAATCGTGATATTTCCAATTCTATTCTTGAAACTGTGACTTTAATCTTTTGTTTTGACATGTATTCTGTAAGTTTCGACTTTAATCTGGAAATTTCGACTTCACTCTTGAGTTTGTCTTAAATCTTGAAATGTCGACTTTAATCTTAAAATTTTTTTTATTACCTTAGAATTTCTTATAATCTCAAAATGGTGAATTGAATCTTGACATTTTGGTTTGTATTCTGTAAGTTTCGACTTAAATCTGGAAGTTTCGACTTTAATCTCGAAATTTCTACTTCACTCTTGGGTTTGTTGTCTTTAATCTTGAAATTTCGACTTAACTGTGTCATTTTTGTTATTAGTCTAGAATTCCTTATTATAATCTCAAAACGGTGAATTGAATCTTGACATTTTGGTTTGTATTCTGTAAGTTTCGACTTAAATCTGGAAGTTTCGACATTAATCTGGAAATCTCTACTTCACTCTTGGGTTTGTTGTCTTTAATCTTGAAATTTCGACTTAACTGTGACATTTTTGTTATTAGTCTAGAATTCCCTATTATAATCTCAAAACTGTGAATTGAATCTTGACATTTTGGTTTATATTCTGTAAGTTTCGACTTTAATCTCGAAGTTTCGACATTAATCTGGAAATTTCTGCTTCACTCTTGGGTTTGTTGTCTTTAATCTTGAAATTTCGACATTAATCTTGAAATATTTGGATATTAGTCTGGAATTTCTTATTATAATCTCAAAACTGTGAATTGAATCTTGACATTTTGGTTTGTATTCTGTAAGTTTCGACTTTAATCTCGAAGTTTCGACATTAATCTGGAAATTTCTGCTTCACTCTTGGGTTTGTTGTCTTTAATCTTGAAATTTCGACATTAATCTTGAAATATTTGGTTATTAGTCTGGAATTTCTTATTATAATCTCAAAACTGTGAATTGAAATTTTGGTTTGTATTCTGTAAGTTTCGACTTAAATCTGGAAGTTTCGACTTTAATCTGGAAATTTCTACTTCACTCTTGGGTTTGTTGTCTTTAATCTTGAAATTTCGACTTAACTGTGACATTTTTGTTATTAGTCTAGAATTCCCTATTATAATCTCAAAACTGTGAATTGAATCTTGACATTTTGGTTTATATTCTGTAAGTTTCGACTTTAGTCTGGAAGTTTCGACTTTAATCTGGAAATTTCGACTTTAATCTTGACATTTTGGTTTGTATTCTGTAAGTTTCGACTTTAATCTGGAAGTTTCAACATTAATCTGGAAATTTCTGCTTCACTCTTGGGTTTGTTGTCTTTAATCTTGAAATTTCGACATTGATCTTGAAATATTTGGTTATTAGTCTGGAATTTCTTATTATAATCTCAAAACTGTGAATTGAATCTTGACATTTTGGTTTGTATTCTGTAAGTTTCGACTTTAATCTCGAAGTTTCGACATTAATCTGGAAATTTCTGCTTCACTCTTGGGTTTGTTGTCTTTAATCTTGAAATTTCGACATTAATCTTGAAATATTTGGTTATTAGTCTGGAATTTCTTATTATAATCTCAAAACTGTGAATTGAAATTTTGGTTTGTATTCTGTAAGTTTCGACTTAAATCTGAAAGTTTCGACTTTAATCTGGAAATTTCTACTTCACTCTTGGGTTTGTTGTCTTTAATCTTGAAATTTCGACTTAACTGTGACATTTTTGTTATTAGTCTAGAATTCCCTATTATAATTTCAAAACTGTGAATTGAATCATGACATTTTGGTTTGTATTCTGTAAGTTTCGACTTTAGTCTGGTAGTTTCGACATTAATCTGGAAATCTCTACTTCACTCTTGGGTTTGTTGTCTTTAATCTTGAAATTTCGACTTAACTGTGACATTTTTGTTATTAGTCTAGAATTCCCTATTTTAATCTCAAAACTGTGAATTGAATCTTGACATTTTGGTTTATATTCTGTAAGTTTCGACTTTAATCTCGAAGTTTCGACATTAATCTGGAATTTTCTGCTTCACTCTTGGGTTTGTTGTCTTTAATCTTGAAATTTCGACATTAATCTTGAAATATTTGGATATTAGTCTGGAATTTCTTATTATAATCTCAAAACTGTGAATTGAATCTTGACATTTTGGTTTGTATTCTGTAAGTTTCGACTTTAATCTCGAAGTTTCGACATTAATCTGGAAATTTCTGCTTCACTCTTGGGTTTGTTGTCTTTAATCTTGAAATTTCGACATTAATCTTGAAATATTTGGTTATTAGTCTGGAATTTCTTATTATAATCTCAAAACTGTGAATTGAAATTTTGGTTTGTATTCTGTAAGTTTCGACTTAAATCTGGAAGTTTCGACTTTAATCTGGAAATTTCTACTTCACTCTTGGGTTTGTTGTCTTTAATCTTGAAATTTCGACTTAACTGTGACATTTTTGTTATTAGTCTAGAATTCCCTATTATAATCTCAAAACTGTGAATTGAATCTTGACATTTTGGTTTATATTCTGTAAGTTTCGACTTTAGTCTGGAAGTTTCGACTTTAATCTGGAAATTTCGACTTTAATCTTGACATTTTGGTTTGTATTCTGTAAGTTTCGACTTTAATCTGGAAGTTTCGACATTTATCTGGAAGTTTCGACATTAATCTGGAAATTTCTGCTTCACTCTTGGGTTTGTTGTCTTTAATCTTGAAATTTCGACATTGATCTTGAAATATTTGGTTATTAGTCTGGAATTTCTTATTATAATCTCAAAACTGTGAATTGAATCTTGACATTTTGGTTTGTATTCTGTAAGTTTCGACTTTAATCTCGAAGTTTCGACATTAATCTGGAAATTTCTGCTTCACTCTTGGGTTTGTTGTCTTTAATCTTGAAATTTCGACATTAATCTTGAAATATTTGGTTATTAGTCTGGAATTTCTTATTATAATCTCAAAACTGTGAATTGAAATTTTGGTTTGTATTCTGTAAGTTTCGACTTAAATCTGAAAGTTTCGACTTTAATCTGGAAATTTCTACTTCACTCTTGGGTTTGTTGTCTTTAATCTTGAAATTTCGACTTAACTGTGACATTTTTGTTATTAGTCTAGAATTCCCTATTATAATCTCAAAACTGTGAATTGAATCTTGACATGTTGGTTTATATTCTGTAAGTTTCGACTTTAGTCTGGAAGTTTCGACTTTAATCTGGAAATTTCGACTTTAATCTTGACATTTTGGTTTGTATTCTGTAAGTTTCGACTTTAATCTGGAAGTTTCGACATTAATCTGGAAGTTTCGACATTAATCTGGAAATTTCTGCTTCACTCTTGGGTTTGTTGTCTTTAATCTTGAAATTTCGACATTGATCTTGAAATATTTGGTTATTAGTCTGGAATTTCTTATTATAATCTCAAAACTGTGAATTGAATCTTGACATTTTGGTTTGTATTCTGTAAGTTTCGACTTTAATCTCGAAGTTTCGACATTAATCTGGAAATTTCTGCTTCACTCTTGGGTTTGTTGTCTTTAATCTTGAAATTTCGACATTAATCTTGAAATATTTGGTTATTAGTCTGGAATTTCTTATTATAATCTCAAAACTGTGAATTGAAATTTTGGTTTGTATTCTGTAAGTTTCGACTTAAATCTGGAAGTTTCGACATTAATCTGGAAATTTCTGCTTCACTCTTGGGTTTGTTGTCTTTAATCTTGAAATTTCGACATTAATCTTGAAATATTTGGATATTAGTCTGGAATTTCTTATTATAATCTCAAAACTGTGAATTGAATCTTGACATTTGGGTTTGTATTCTGTAAGTTTCGACTTTAATCTCGAAGTTTCGACATTAATCTGGAAATTTCTGCTTCACTCTTGGGTTTGTTGTCTTTAATCTTGAAATTTCGACATTAATCTTGAAATATTTGGTTATTAGTCTGGAATTTCTTATTATAATCTCAAAACTGTGAATTGAAATTTTGGTTTGTATTCTGTAAGTTTCGACTTAAATCTGGAAGTTTCGACTTTAATCTGGAAATTTCTACTTCACTCTTGGGTTTGTTGTCTTTAATCTTGAAATTTCGACTTAACTGTGACATTTTTGTTATTAGTCTAGAATTCCCTATTATAATCTCAAAACTGTGAATTGAATCTTGACATTTTGGTTTATATTCTGTAAGTTTCGACTTTAGTCTGGAAGTTTCGACTTTAATCTGGAAATTTCGACTTTAATCTTGACATTTTGGTTTGTATTCTGTAAGTTTCGACTTTAATCTGGAAGTTTCGACATTAATCTGGAAGTTTCGACATTAATCTGGAAATTTCTGCTTCACTCTTGGGTTTGTTGTCTTTAATCTTGAAATTTCGACATTGATCTTGAAATATTTGGTTATTAGTCTGGAATTTCTTATTATAATCTCAAAACTGTGAATTGAATCTTGACATTTTGGTTTGTATTCTGTAAGTTTCGACTTTAATCTCGAAGTTTCGACATTAATCTGGAAATTTCTGCTTCACTCTTGGGTTTGTTGTCTTTAATCTTGAAATTTCGACATTAATCTTGAAATATTTGGTTATTAGTCTGGAATTTCTTATTATAATCTCAAAACTGTGAATTGAAATTTTGGTTTGTATTCTGTAAGTTTCGACTTAAATCTGAAAGTTTCGACTTTAATCTGGAAATTTCTACTTCACTCTTGGGTTTGTTGTCTTTAATCTTGAAATTTCGACTTAACTGTGACATTTTTGTTATTAGTCTAGAATTCCCTATTATAATTTCAAAACTGTGAATTGAATCTTGACATTTTGGTTTATATTCTGTAAGTTTCGACTTTAGTCTGGAAGTTTCGACTTTAATCTGGAAATTTCGACTTTAATCTTGACATTTTGGTTTGTATTCTGTAAGTTTCGACTTTAATCTGGAAGTTTCGACATTAATCTGGAAATTTCTGCTTCACTCTTGGGTTTGTTGTCTTTAATCTTGAAATTTCGACATTAATCTTGAAATATTTGGTTATTAGTCTGGAATTTCTTATTATAATCTCCAAACTGTGAATTGAAATTTTGGTTTGTATTATGTAAGTTTCGACTTAAATCTGGAAGTTTCGACTTTAATCTGGAAATTTCTACTTCACTCTTGGGTTTGTTGTCTTTAATCTTGAAATTTCGACTTAACTGTGACATTTTTGTTATTAGTCTAGAATTCCCTATTATAATCTCAAAACTGTGAATTGAATCTTGACATTTTGGTTTATATTCTGTAAGTTTCGACTTTAGTCTGGAAGTTTCGACTTTAATCTGGAAATTTCGACTTTAATCTTGACATTTTGGTTTGTATTCTGTAAGTTTCGACTTTAATCTGGAAGTTTCGACATTAATCTGGAAATTTCTGCTTCACTCTTGGGTTTGTTGTCTTTAATCTTGAAATTTCGACATTGATCTTGAAATATTTGGTTATTAGTCTGGAATTTCTTATTATAATCTCAAAACTGTGAATTGAATCTTGACATTTTGGTTTGTATTCTGTAAGTTTCGACTTTAATCTCGAAGTTTCGACATTAATCTGGAAATTTCTGCTTCACTCTTGGGTTTGTTGTCTTTAATCTTGAAATTTCGACATTAATCTTGAAATATTTGGTTATTAGTCTGGAATTTCTTATTATAATCTCAAAACTGTGAATTGAAATTTTGGTTTGTATTCTGTAAGTTTCGACTTAAATCTGAAAGTTTCGACTTTAATCTGGAAATTTCTACTTCACTCTTGGGTTTGTTGTCTTTAATCTTGAAATTTCAACTTAACTGTGACATTTTTGTTATTAGTCTAGAATTCCCTATTATAATTTCAAAACTGTGAATTGAATCATGACATTTTGGTTTGTATTCTGTAAGTTTCGACTTTAGTCTGGTAGTTTCGACATTAATCTGGAAATCTCTACTTCACTCTTGGGTTTGTTGTCTTTAATCTTGAAATTTCGACTTAACTGTGACATTTTTGTTATTAGTCTAGAATTCCCTATTTTAATCTCAAAACTGTGAATTGAATCTTGACATTTTGGTTTATATTCTGTAAGTTTCGACTTTAATCTCGAAGTTTCGACATTAATCTGGAAATTTCTGCTTCACTCTTGGGTTTGTTGTCTTTAATCTTGAAATTTCGACATTAATCTTGAAATATTTGGATATTAGTCTGGAATTTCTTATTATAATCTCAAAACTGTGAATTGAATCTTGACATTTTGGTTTGTATTCTGTAAGTTTCGACTTTAATCTCGAAGTTTCGACATTAATCTGGAAATTTCTGCTTCACTCTTGGGTTTGTTGTCTTTAATCTTGAAATTTCGACATTAATCTTGAAATATTTGGTTATTAGTCTGGAATTTCTTATTATAATCTCAAAACTGTGAATTGAAATTTTGGTTTGTATTCTGTAAGTTTCGACTTAAATCTGAAAGTTTCGACTTTAATCTGGAAATTTCTACTTCACTCTTGGGTTTGTTGTCTTTAATCTTGAAATTTCGACTTAACTGTGACATTTTTGTTATTAGTCTAGAATTCCCTATTATAATCTCAAAACTGTGAATTGAATCTTGACATGTTGGTTTATATTCTGTAAGTTTCGACTTTAGTCTGGAAGTTTCGACTTTAATCTGGAAATTTCGACTTTAATCTTGACATTTTGGTTTGTATTCTGTAAGTTTCGACTTTAATCTCGAAGTTTCGACATTAATCTGGAAGTTTCGACATTAATCTGGAAATTTCTGCTTCACTCTTGGGTTTGTTGTCTTTAATCTTGAAATTTCGACATTGATCTTGAAATATTTGGTTATTAGTCTGGAATTTCTTATTATAATCTCAAAACTGTGAATTGAATCTTGACATTTTGGTTTGTATTCTGTAAGTTTCGACTTTAATCTCGAAGTTTCGACATTAATCTGGAAATTTCTGCTTCACTCTTGGGTTTGTTGTCTTTAATCTTGAAATTTCGACATTAATCTTGAAATATTTGGTTATTAGTCTGGAATTTCTTATTATAATCTCAAAACTGTGAATTGAAATTTTGGTTTGTATTCTGTAAGTTTCGACTTAAATCTGGAAGTTTCGACATTAATCTGGAAATCTCTACTTCACTCTTGGGTTTGTTGTCTTTAATCTTGAAATTTCGACTTAACTGTGACATTTTTGTTATTAGTCTAGAATTCCCTATTATAATCTCAAAACTGTGAATTGAATCTTGACATTTTGGTTTATATTCTGTAAGTTTCGACTTTAATCTCGAAGTTTCGACATTAATCTGGAAATTTCTGCTTCACTCTTGGGTTTGTTGTCTTTAATCTTGAAATTTCGACATTAATCTTGAAATATTTGGATATTAGTCTGGAATTTCTTATTATAATCTCAAAACTGTGAATTGAATCTTGACATTTGGGTTTGTATTCTGTAAGTTTCGACTTTAATCTCGAAGTTTCGACATTAATCTGGAAATTTCTGCTTCACTCTTGGGTTTGTTGTCTTTAATCTTGAAATTTCGACATTAATCTTGAAATATTTGGTTATTAGTCTGGAATTTCTTATTATAATCTCAAAACTGTGAATTGAAATTTTGGTTTGTATTCTGTAAGTTTCGACTTAAATCTGGAAGTTTCGACTTTAATCTGGAAATTTCTACTTCACTCTTGGGTTTGTTGTCTTTAATCTTGAAATTTCGACTTAACTGTGACATTTTTGTTATTAGTCTAGAATTCCCTATTATAATCTCAAAACTGTGAATTGAATCTTGACATTTTGGTTTATATTCTGTAAGTTTCGACTTTAGTCTGGAAGTTTCGACTTTAATCTGGAAATTTCGACTTTAATCTTGACATTTTGGTTTGTATTCTGTAAGTTTCGACTTTAATCTGGAAGTTTCGACATTAATCTGGAAGTTTCGACATTAATCTGGAAATTTCTGCTTTACTCTTGGGTTTGTTGTCTTTAATCTTGAAATTTCGACATTGATCTTGAAATATTTGGTTATTAGTCTGGAATTTCTTATTATAATCTCAAAACTGTGAATTGAATCTTGACATTTTGGTTTGTATTCTGTAAGTTTCGACTTTAATCTCGAAGTTTCGACATTAATCTGGAAATTTCTGCTTCACTCTTGGGTTTGTTGTCTTTAATCTTGAAATTTCGACATTAATCTTGAAATATTTGGTTATTAGTCTGGAATTTCTTATTATAATCTCAAAACTGTGAATTGAAATTTTGGTTTGTATTCTGTAAGTTTCGACTTAAATCTGAAAGTTTCGACTTTAATCTGGAAATTTCTACTTCACTCTTGGGTTTGTTGTCTTTAATCTTGAAATTTCGACTTAACTGTGACATTTTTGTTATTAGTCTAGAATTCCCTATTATAATTTCAAAACTGTGAATTGAATCTTGACATTTTGGTTTATATTCTGTAAGTTTCAACTTTAGTCTGGAAGTTTCGACTTTAATCTGGAAATTTCGACTTTAATCTTGACATTTTGGTTTGTATTCTGTAAGTTTCGACTTTAATCTGGAAGTTTCGACATTAATCTGGAAATTTCTGCTTCACTCTTGGGTTTGTTGTCTTTAATCTTGAAATTTCGACATTAATCTTGAAATATTTGGTTATTAGTCTGGAATTTCTTATTATAATCTCAAAACTGTGAATTGAAATTTTGGTTTGTATTATGTAAGTTTCGACTTAAATCTGGAAGTTTCGACTTTAATCTGGAAATTTCTACTTCACTCTTGGGTTTGTTGTCTTTAATCTTGAAATTTCGACTTAACTGTGACATTTTTGTTATTAGTCTAGAATTCCCTATTATAATCTCAAAACTGTGAATTGAATCTTGACATTTTGGTTTATATTCTGTAAGTTTCGACTTTAGTCTGGAAGTTTCGACTTTAATCTGGAAATTTCGACTTTAATCTTGACATTTTGGTTTGTATTCTGTAAGTTTCGACTTTAATCTGGAAGTTTCGACATTAATCTGGAAATTTCTGCTTCACTCTTGGGTTTGTTGTCTTTAATCTTGAAATTTCGACATTGATCTTGAAATATTTGGTTATTAGTCTGGAATTTCTTATTATAATCTCAAAACTGTGAATTGAATCTTGACATTTTGGTTTGTATTCTGTAAGTTTCGACTTTAATCTCGAAGTTTCGACATTAATCTGGAAATTTCTGCTTCACTCTTGGGTTTGTTGTCTTTAATCTTGAAATTTCGACATTAATCTTGAAATATTTGGTTATTAGTCTGGAATTTCTTATTATAATCTCAAAACTGTGAATTGAAATTTTGGTTTGTATTCTGTAAGTTTCGACTTAAATCTGAAAGTTTCGACTTTAATCTGGAAATTTCTACTTCACTCTTGGGTTTGTTGTCTTTAATCTTGAAATTTCAACTTAACTGTGACATTTTTGTTATTAGTCTAGAATTCCCTATTTTAATCTCAAAACTGTGAATTGAATCTTGACATTTTGGTTTATATTCTGTAAGTTTCGACTTTAATCTCGAAGTTTCGACATTAATCTGGAAATTTCTGCTTCACTCTTGGGTTTGTTGTCTTTAATCTTGAAATTTCGACATTAATCTTGAAATATTTGGATATTAGTCTGGAATTTCTTATTATAATCTCAAAACTGTGAATTGAATCTTGACATTTTGGTTTGTATTCTGTAAGTTTCGACTTTAATCTCGAAGTTTCGACATTAATCTGGAAATTTCTTTTTCACTCTTGGGTTTGTTGTCTTTAATCTTGAAATTTCGACATTAATCTTGAAATATTTGGTTATTAGTCTGGAATTTCTTATTATAATCTCAAAACTGTGAATTGAAATTTTGGTTTGTATTCTGTAAGTTTCGACTTAAATCTGGAAGTTTCGACTTTAATCTGGAAATTTCTACTTCACTCTTGGGTTTGTTGTCTTTAATCTTGAAATTTCGACTTAACTGTGACATTTTTGTTATTAGTCTAGAATTCCCTATTATAATCTCAAAACTGTGAATTGAATCTTGACATTTTGGTTTATATTCTGTAAGTTTCGACTTTAGTCTGGAAGTTTCGACTTTAATCTGGAAATTTTGACTTTAATCTTGACATTTTGGTTTGTATTCTGTAAGTTTCGACTTTAATCTGGAAGTTTCGACATTAATCTGGAAGTTTCGACATTAATCTGGAAATTTCTGCTTCACTCTTGGGTTTGTTGTCTTTAATCTTGAAATTTCGACATTGATCTTGAAATATTTGGTTATTAGTCTGGAATTTCTTATTATAATCTCAAAACTGTGAATTGAATCTTGACATTTTGGTTTGTATTCTGTAAGTTTCGACTTTAATCTCGAAGTTTCGACATTAATCTGGAAATTTCTGCTTCACTCTTGGGTTTGTTGTCTTTAATCTTGAAATTTCGACATTAATCTTGAAATATTTGGTTATTAGTCTGGAATTTCTTATTATAATCTCAAAACTGTGAATTGAAATTTTGGTTTGTATTCTGTAAGTTTCGACTTAAATCTGAAAGTTTCGACTTTAATCTGGAAATTTCTACTTCACTCTTGGGTTTGTTGTCTTTAATCTTGAAATTTCGACTTAACTGTGACATTTTTGTTATTAGTCTAGAATTCCCTATTATAATCTCAAAACTGTGAATTGAATCTTGACATTTTGGTTTATATTCTGTAAGTTTCGACTTTAGTCTGGAAGTTTCGACTTTAATCTGGAAATTTCGACTTTAATCTTGACATTTTGGTTTGTATTCTGTAAGTTTCGACTTTAATCTGGAAGTTTCGACATTAATCTGGAAGTTTCGACATTAATCTGGAAATTTCTGCTTCACTCTTGGGTTTGTTGTCTTTAATCTTGAAATTTCGACATTGATCTTGAAATATTTGGTTATTAGTCTGGAATTTCTTATTATAATCTCAAAACTGTGAATTGAATCTTGACATTTTGGTTTGTATTCTGTAAGTTTCGACTTTAATCTCGAAGTTTCGACATTAATCTGGAAATTTCTGCTTCACTCTTGGGTTTGTTGTCTTTAATCTTGAAATTTCGACATTAATCTTGAAATATTTGGTTATTAGTCTGGAATTTCTTATTATAATCTCAAAACTGTGAATTGAAATTTTGGTTTGTATTCTGTAAGTTTCGACTTAAATCTGGAAGTTTCGACATTAATCTGGAAATCTCTACTTCACTCTTGGGTTTGTTGTCTTTAATCTTGAAATTTCGACTTAACTGTGACATTTTTGTTATTAGTCTAGAATTCCCTATTATAATCTCAAAACTGTGAATTGAATCTTGACATTTTGGTTTATATTCTGTAAGTTTCGACTTTAATCTCGAAGTTTCGACATTAATCTGGAAATTTCTGCTTCACTCTTGGGTTTGTTGTCTTTAATCTTGAAATTTCGACATTAATCTTGAAATATTTGGATATTAGTCTGGAATTTCTTATTATAATCTCAAAACTGTGAATTGAATCTTGACATTTTGGTTTGTATTCTGTAAGTTTCGACTTTAATCTCGAAGTTTCGACATTAATCTGGAAATTTCTGCTTCACTCTTGGGTTTGTTGTCTTTAATCTTGAAATTTCGACATTAATCTTGAAATATTTGGTTATTAGTCTGGAATTTCTTATTATAATCTCAAAACTGTGAATTGAAATTTTGGTTTGTATTCTGTAAGTTTCGACTTAAATCTGGAAGTTTCGACTTTAATCTGGAAATTTCTACTTCACTCTTGGGTTTGTTGTCTTTAATCTTGAAATTTCGACTTAACTGTGACATTTTTGTTATTAGTCTAGAATTCCCTATTATAATCTCAAAACTGTGAATTGAATCTTGACATTTTGGTTTATATTCTGTAAGTTTCGACTTTAGTCTGGAAGTTTCGACTTTAATCTGGAAATTTTGACTTTAATCTTGACATTTTGGTTTGTATTCTGTAAGTTTCGACTTTAATCTGGAAGTTTCGACATTAATCTGGAAGTTTCGACATTAATCTGGAAATTTCTGCTTCACTCTTGGGTTTGTTGTCTTTAATCTTGAAATTTCGACATTGATCTTGAAATATTTGGTTATTAGTCTGGAATTTCTTATTATAATCTCAAAACTGTGAATTGAATCTTGACATTTTGGTTTGTATTCTGTAAGTTTCGACTTTAATCTCGAAGTTTCGACATTAATCTGGAAATTTCTGCTTCACTCTTGGGTTTGTTGTCTTTAATCTTGAAATTTCGACATTAATCTTGAAATATTTGGTTATTAGTCTGGAATTTCTTATTATAATCTCAAAACTGTGAATTGAAATTTTGGTTTGTATTCTGTAAGTTTCGACTTAAATCTGAAAGTTTCGACTTTAATCTGGAAATTTCTACTTCACTCTTGGGTTTGTTGTCTTTAATCTTGAAATTTCGACTTAACTGTGACATTTTTGTTATTAGTCTAGAATTCCCTATTATAATTTCAAAACTGTGAATTGAATCTTGACATTTTGGTTTATATTCTGTAAGTTTCGACTTTAGTCTGGAAGTTTCGACTTTAATCTGGAAATTTCGACTTTAATCTTGACATTTTGGTTTGTATTCTGTAAGTTTCGACTTTAATCTGGAAGTTTCGACATTAATCTGGAAATTTCTGCTTCACTCTTGGGTTTGTTGTCTTTAATCTTGAAATTTCGACATTAATCTTGAAATATTTGGTTATTAGTCTGGAATTTCTTATTATAATCTCAAAACTGTGAATTGAATCTTGACATTTTGGTTTGTATTCTGTAAGTTTCGACTTTAATCTGTAAGTTTCGACTTCACTAATAAGTTCTTATATTTCATGTAAAAACTTGACTTCATCTTGAAATTTTTGTTTGTATACTGCAAGGTTTTGCCTGTAATATGAAAATTTCCACTCAAATCTTCATATTTTTGTCAAATTTTAAAGGTTTCAACTTAATTTTGAGATTTTGACTTTAATCTTGAAATTGTTTCGACTATGAGAACAGCAAAATGCAGTGAAAAACAAACTGCCTTTGTATAATCCGTTCACGATCTTTTTGGGTCAGGTGAGGCTATGACCATCTAGTAATTTTGTGGGCAGAACCTCTGCAACTAAACTCCCTCATGGAAATTGACACTTTTTGTGTTGGGTTAGGTTGTCTTTAGTTTTAGGTTATATTTTCTGAATAGGTACATTGTTGCCAGATATTCTCTAGTCTTCACATCAACTCGCGTTCTTTTAAATTTGGTCTGTCCTTTTTAAATTGGAAGTAGCATCGTTTAATGGAAATTTTTTGTTGTAACAAAATTATGTTGGGCATTTTGACTTTTCCTTTGACGGAAATTAAAATTATTTTTACACATTTGATAAATCATTTATTTTCTTACGAATATTAAAATAATAAATCTGGCAATGTGGTGGCAAGAAAATGTCACAGACACTGACAGAAAAAAAAATTGCATCCACTACATCATCGAATCAGTTAGTCCAACATGAAAAGAAAAAATCATAGCCAACTCTGTCCCAAAAAGGTCGTGAACGGCTTATAGGTACTTCTAGTCATTATTTTATATTAACCATTTGTTTAACAAATTATTATTCTATTCGATTTGTTGGTGTGGTTTGGTAACAGCTAAAGAAAGGGGAAAAAATATTGCTATTTTTCTCTAAAGCTTACAACTACATTTCTAACACATATTTATGTAACTAACAATTGTTGAAAACTAATGCAGCATTATTTACAGTTATAGCTCTGCTAAACAAGACAATAGGCATGTCAAAGATCAGCAAGGGGTCATCGTACGGCAAGACAAACTCGCCAAAGAAAACTGAGTAATTAATAATGCGAACAGTGAAAAATAGTGACAATTGATAGTTTAATTTGTGCCTTCTTTTATTTAATTACCAAGCCAAGACTATTATTATAGGTGTGCCAATCTATATTAGAGATTTTCTCCGCATTTAACAGCTCTTTTATATAAATGATATTTACTACTTTATATGGCAGCTGCATGTTGCGAACGTTGCATTTGTGAAAACGGCGAGTAGTCAAACTACTTAATGTTTATAACTCCATAAGTTTATTTAAAATTAAATTAATATGAAGGTACAATTTTGTTTATAAGTAATACTGTTACAGTAGTAAATCGATAATTTTTAATTGTTTTGAGTTGAATGGATTATTGCCTATATTTGTCGTTATTATACTCTGCTAATTTTAGTTGATCAAATGTACAGTGTAATAAGTATTAATATTGTTAACAATGTAAATATAGACAATAAACCTATTATTTTATGTACATTTTGTCTTTATTAACCTTACAAACTACCCACCAGATAAAATCAGTCAAGGTGACATAGGAACGGTCATTTTACTTAATCTAAGTATAAAGTCTAACAAATGCATTTGAACCTTAATTTCTAGCGAGTTTGTAGTTACATAAAATCCTGGAACTCCCGCCTGCTCCAAGGTTTGTTGCTGATCTGTAACCTATACTCATCATAAAATAGTGCGACCATAAAATATTTTGGATAAGGCAGCTATGGAAAACAACATCAGTGTCTCAACTTACATACAGTTAATTAATATGTCAATTTGACACTCGTCTGTTTATTAAAGTAATTTAAGTTGAATATTTTCAAAATGGGGTTTAAGAAAATGACAAATGTAGTTGAATGTCGACAAATATTGCAAATCATTAAGGTAAAGTGGCAAGAGCTGATTGCATTATTTATACTCTTGCAGTTGCAAATCCACAGCCCCCTTGTCTAAACATTTGTACGATCACACTGAATATTTGATCACAGCTAATCCCTACCTTTTGATCTAATTGGACAACCAAGGACATGTCAAACTGCTTCAGTTCTTTCTTTTGGGAGAGTTTCATCTTATCGAGGTCTTCGGCTTTTTGTGCAGGCTCCACAGCAGTGCTGCTTAGCAACTGTTGCTCGTCCACTGCAGAATTACGGTCATTACACAGTGAAAAATACTCTGTTACCGTACAAACATTTATGTTTGTTAATCAGCTGCAGTCGTTGCTGGTACAGGTGCTGTTCGGTTACATGCTGAATTTCCATGAGCCCCTTTACTATCTCAAATATGGTCTCATTCAAAAGGCAGTTGGCCAGGCTCGACAATAATTCGTAAGGGACTCGCATTTGGTATTTCCTGCAAATCCGAGGCTGAATTTTAAAAATCATAACTGGCCCACTCGCTTACGGTGGTAGATCTCGAGCCATGTTTTGTAATTGTTCTACGAGGAAGTATAATTTTTTCTGTAAAATTTGAGGGTCGTCCATCGTATCAGCTTAATACTAAACTAATACTTTTTTGAAGATTAATTTGTTTCTCATTTTTATAGGTTATGTTAGTTTTGGTGACATATATAACGCCAACCTAATAAAGCGGAATTTCACTAGTTTGACCGATGTTCTAATAATGGCGGCAAATATAAATTAAATAATGATTTTATAATAATTATTACTAAATATGTCTTTTTCCAAACCAAATTAACGATTATAATACTCCAGCTATTAATAATACAAATTACCTTTAGTCTGCAGTACCTATTAATAGTATATTATACATCAAGGTAGCGAAGCGCAGTATTATAACCTGAGCCATATTAGATACTGAGCGCGCAGCGCGAAGTATCTAAAGCGCGAAGGTTATAAGACAATTCGCTACCGTGGTGTATATACTATTTTTTGCACTACCAAACGGCTTAATACCTAAATTCCCAACAAATTTCGAAAATATTTTAACTGTCAACCTGACAATACAGCTCTTTAAAACGTCAAAATTGAAATAGTCATATTTGGTAACTTAGCAATTTATTAGTTACCAGGGTGAAAATTGTTTATTTCACTTTCTCTCCCTTGGTGGAGAAAATCAACTTCACAACCTAAAAATAGGCCAATAACGATGCGTTCTGAGACTAGTAGTGCAAAAAATTCATTATTGTTGATTTGTTTAGCCCAATTTGTGTTGCATATACAGGGTTCTTTCAAAAGTGTAGTAAACATTTTAAAAACATATTCTTGACATCAAAAGCAACTACTGACCTGAATATCTATTATTAAAAGTTTAATTAGTATATTATACATCAAGGTAGCGAAGCGCAGTATTATAACCTGAGCTCATATTAGCACTTTAATCGCCACGTGAAGCTAACGTGCATCTCTATCTTTTTATTTACAGCGCCGTGTGATGCTAACTTGCATCTCACGTTGAAAAGTTTTCGTGGCCGTGTGATTCACGGTAGCTTCTCATTGTGCGTAACTTTACATGCTTTGCCTAATGCACGTGGCCTCCTATACCCAGGGGCGGATGGGCCATAAGACGAACCGGGAAATTTCCCGGTGGGCCGGCTTTTCAGAGGCCCGCAGGGCCGGTGGCTGAAAGTACGTCTAAGTGATCTACCAACCTATCTTCATAAACATGTACTTACCGAAAATAAAGAACCGGAATGAATTTTTCATTTTCTTAACAAATTTTTGTATGATTTTTGTACATTTTTTTCTGTATTTTACACTATTATTTGCCTATATAATTAATCAGCAAAAAATTTAGTTTTTATATTTCTTCTTTAGTCTGCCCATAAATAACTCTCAAACTTTTATATTTTGTGTATTTTGTGGTAATTAAGATAAGTCACGCGTCACGCGCTATGAATTGCTTAATATTCGATTTTATGAAATGAGAGGGACAAATTCAATTTTTGACTAAAAAAGAAAGAAGTAAGTACCACCAGCGATTAGAAATATTTAGTTTTCATACGGCTACGGAATCATTCGGTCACAGAAATTTAACGTATAAAACTGTGTAAGAGCAGGCTTAAAGTGATTTGTGTTTTGCGTGTGTTATTTACTCTAATTATTCGAATCGGACTTAAGGTAATTAAAATAAAAAAATTTGTAAACAAAAATTATAAAAATATGGTATAGGTTTATCCATTATCGCCGTATTATAATAAATTATATATATATATAATAAATCATTAAAAAATGGAGAAAGAAAAACTGAAAGGAGGAGCGGAGAAGTTACGCGAAAAGAGGAAGAAAGCAATGGAAGCGGAGGCACACAAATCAAAAAACATTAAATTTATGTTTGAAAAACTAGCCTCTTCTTCTATTATTAGTGAACCGCAACCATCTCAAGAATTATCGGAAAAAAATTGTTTCGTTTCCTGAATCCGTAAGTTCTCAAGTTGAAACAAAAATACAAAACGAAGGTGAAAACCAAGCATCCACGTCTACTGCTTTAACAACTTCTTGTAATTTTCAAAGCATTTCAAAAACCAACGAAGCAAAATCAAGCTTTCAATCCGCAATTAATATTACTGATAGTCACTATGATAGTTATTTTAAATAGCCACATTTGTACGATATTCATTTTTTTTTATTTCATCCGAGACAACCAGCTTTAATTGAGTTTTTTAATCGCGAAGAAACCTTCAAAATGAAAAATGGCACAGTAAGGAACTGGCTAACATACAATGAAAAAACTTTTAAGTTGTTTTGTACTGTATGTCTAGTATACGCAAAGCACGAAAATCGATTTGTTCTTGGTATGAATGACTTTTCGCACACTTATCAACGAATTCAGGGCATGAAGTAAGCAGTGAACATGAACATTCCGTTAGAGCATACTTTATGTGCAAGAATCAAAAGGACATTTCCAATTTGCTTCTTTCATCTACATTAAATATCAGACAGCAGCAAATAAAAAAAAACGACGAGTATTAGAAGTGATTATAAACATTATAAAACTTATTGAAAAACGCGGATTAAGTTATAGAGGAAAGAAATATGAAGCTGCATATACTTTAACTGATCCCACATTGGACCATGGTAACTTTTTGGAATTAATATTGTTAGTAAGTAAATATGATGTACACTTAAAAGAACATTTATATGAGGTCATCGAAAAAAACAAAAATATCCATGAAAAAGGACAACAACGTAGATATGGATCATTCGTAAGTTTATTATCTAAAACAACTGTAAATTCAATATTGCAAATGCTCTATTTAATTTTAAAGAAAAAATGCGTAACACCCTGTAAATGTATATTTTAGCCATATCCGGAAATTAAAAAAGGGCCGACAAATATTATTTCCCGGGCCGCTAAGATGTTGCCCATCCGCCCCTGCCTATACCCAACAACACATTTACCCCTTGGATAGCGTATTTGGTTGCCTATTTATAGGCGTTTCAATATTAGATATGTTTTATTGTTTCTTCTACGTAGTGGCCCTTGAGACCCATTTCTGAATTTGTATTGCGGCGATTAACGTGTTAGATACTGAGCGCGCAGCGCGAAGGTTATAAGAGGATTCGCTACCGTGGTGTATATACTATTTTTACTTCCTTTTACTACTATAAAGGAAGTATTGGATTCACCCCAAAAATTCGAAACTGAGTTTTCAACAGATCTTCACGTTTTAGAGTCCCCTGATCCCAAAAAACATATTTTTTTTTATTGGTCTGTCTGTGTGTCTGTCTGTCTGTGTGTCTGTCTGTGTGTGTGTCTGTGAACAGAATATCTCAAAAACGAAAAGAGATATGACATTGAAACTTCATATATAAGTTTTGTGTACTATGTAGATGAGACAGCAAGCTTTTGAAGAAAATCGCATAACCGGAAGTAGGTGTTTACTCTTGTGATTTTTCAGTTTTTTTCGATTTTTTCAAAAACGGCTCAAACGATTTTTTTTTTATTTTACATTTTTCTTACATTTTTAATGTGTATTGATGTGAGATAGGTGATTTTCCAGTTGAATACTTCTAAAGTGGGTTTCTTTTGTTTTTTTTTCTATTTTTTTTTATTAACTCCTATTTTAAATAAAACACCTGGTATATTATTACATTTTTGAATTCACCTTAAAATTCTAGAGAAAATTTGTCTCTTCAACTAACACTCGATTTTGTACCGTTTTTGTAGAATTTGTAATTTTTGAAAATTTTTAACAAATGGTTAAAAATTAAAAATGAAATTTTTGACTAATTATAAGATCACTGTAAAAGGAAGTTGTGTGAGTGTATCACACCAGATTTTTTGCACTACCAAACGGCTTAATACCTAAATTCCCAAAAAATTTCGAAAATATTTTAACTGTCAACCTGACAATACAGCTCTTTAAAACGTCAAAATTAAAATAGTCATATTTGGTAACTTAGCAATTTATTAGTTACCACGGTGAAAATTGTTTATTTTACTTTCTCTCCCTTGGTGGAGAAAATCAACTTCACGACCTAAAGATAGGCCAATAACGGTGCGTTCTGAGACTAGTAGTGCAAAATAGTATATTATACATCAAGGTAGCGAAGCGCAGTATTATAACCTGAGTGCATATTAGATACTGAGCGCGCAGCGCAAAGTACCTAAAGCGCGAAGATTATAAGACGATTCGCTACCGTGGTGTATATACTATTTTTTGCACTATCAAACGGCTTAATACCTAAATTCCCAACAAATTTTGAAAATATGTTAACTGTCAACCTGACAATACAGCTCTTTAAAACGTCAAAATTAAAATAGTCATATTTGGGAACTTAGCAATTTATTAGTTACCACGGTAAAAATTGTTTATTTTACTTTCTCTCCCTTGGTGGAGAAAATCAACTTCACGACCTAAAAATAGGCCAATAACGGTGCGTTCTGAGACTAGTAGTGCAAAAAATAATTTATCTGCATTTCATAATTATTTATAGTATTGTATTAAATAGCTGTGACTATTACAAGATTACCGTGAAGTGGGGTGAGATTGATAACTTTCAATAAATGTTTTGCTGCATTTAAAGACGTTAATATTTTGTATTCCTATATTTTCTATAATGAAGAATATAGTTCGTACAATCGTAGGGACGTCTCAGATAATCTGATTGGCATTCGATCTAACAGCAAAAAAAAAAACATTGGTGATCAATCTTATCCTTGGAAGTGGGTTGAGATTGATCACCCTGTTTATATTCGGAACCGTACTTTATTCGGTGAGATAGATTTGAAGTTACAGGTAGGTAGGATGTGATTAATCAAGTTGGGTTGAATAAGTGGTTGTAAAAATCATAATTTATTACTGAACTCGTACAAAATAAGCAATGGTTGAAAATATACATAATAAGTATTAACGAAGAAATAAACTTTAAAAACAAACAATTCATGAGTAGATACCTTTTACATATCACTTGTTAGTGTTCTTTGACATCAATATTGTGCTTAAAGATATATTTTATACAGGGTGTCTCAAAATTGACGCCTGTGCTTCTGCGATCTGATTCAGAGGGTTAAAAGAAATCAAAAATGAAGAGTGGAAAATTTTCCGATTGTCATTTCTTATCGAATTATTGATGAAAATGTAAATAATAACTATTATCGTCAGGCCGCTCCAATTTGTAGTGTAACATAATTCATTAAGGTGGCTATGGCGATGTTAAAAATTTATTGATTGTTCTGTCATATTGATAAGTATTATATTCTTCGGTTTTGTGTGTTTAAAATGGAACGATACTATTGTAATCGTGATTACGTCGATATGTTTTTTGTTGATAACACAATAACAAAAACCAAACGGAAAAATTTTCCACCCTTCATTTTCGATTCCATTTAGTCTCCTGAATCAAATCCTCGAATCACGGGCGTCAATTTTGAGACAACCTATATAGGCTATAGCCGCTCTAGGGGCTATAATTTTATACAATACTTACTGCCCTCTACTGTTGGAGGTAGCAAAATTTCTAATTTTACCATAGCCGCTGGCCAGTTTCATTCATACCCGCTGACGCATGGTCATTTACTAATACTATTGCAATATAATCTTAAACTTCTCAAAGAATTTTCTATCCCCGTCCACTTTTCTTATGCCCTGCACTTTTAATTCGATTACTTCTACTTCATTGTTTTTTCCATCATGACTGTTACGTATATTTGAACTTAAACACTAAGTCTTGCTTTCTACTTCGCTTAATTTTCAGTAACATCCCAAATCTGAGTTTTCAAAAATTCGGCTAGAGAACTCTGACGTAGAACCACACATCATTATTCTAATTGCTTATTTGGAATTGTATTTTCAAGGTATTTAGTTCCCCTCATGCAGATACAAAGTTTTTTCCAAATTATCGAAACATTTCTTCATGATTGATGGAGAAAGAGCAACCGCAGCCTTACCAGGAGTGTTTTGTTTAAATCGCGGTTTTGTTCCGCCAAGTTTATCGAGGAAGCTTTTAACAAACATCCTTAAACCAACACAAGAAAGGAAAAACCCCAATTGGGGCACTTGAAAATGCCATCAATTATCATCTTATCTTCTTCTTGAATGAAGACTGTTTGACCTCCTGTTTTTTTACTCTCCTACCATAGTACTTATTGTGCAATGTACCATAAGCCACCTTGTACTTTTTAGCCGCTTTACATAAAGATAGTCCTTTGTCTGAAATGTCCGTAAGAGCTCGATCTATGTGGGATTCAGAGTAGTTTCCCATATGATCTGCTTCCTAGTTGCTTTCTATTAAGTCCTCCACGTATTTGAAAAGTCTGCAACAAAAAAGGTGCGATAGGTAAGCATAGTGTAACAAACGACTTCCAGGATTGGACCGTGTCATTATTGAGGTTGAAGTAGTCAACGTTTCGCCCACTTTTGCAAGGGGCTTCATCAGGAGGAAAAGCAAAAGAGCACGGTAACTCAACGAGTAAACCACGCCAGAGGCGAAACTCTTCTAACGATCGGAAGGAGAAAAGCAAGAATTTATAGGCAAATGCCATCGCGGTTCAGCAAGTGCCGTCGTGGTTCAGTGGTGGTGGGCAGGGCTTAGGAATTAGTAGTTTCCACATAGAAGGAAAGGGAAAGCCTTCGTCCCGATTGAGATTGTTAGGGTGTTTGTAAATCTCAATGGCTTCGCGAATCTTTCTGCTAAAGAAGAATGGGGATTTGCAGATAATGGAAGTTTCATCAAAAAGGATCTTATGGTCGGTATCGCTTTGGTGTTCGGTGATAGCTGATGATGAAAGGAGACTTGAGACAGCGCTGGTGCTCAGAGATGCGTCTTTTCACTAAACGTCCTGTTTTACCAATGTATACAGCATTATAAGAGCAAGGAACTCTATAGATACCTTTAGATGACATTGATCTTTAGGTGAAGGAAGAACCTGAGAGATTTTGCTCGGGGGTTTGAATACTATTTTAATGTTTTGTTTTTGAAGAAACTTTCCTGTGCTGTCGGTGACTTGGTGGATATAGGGAAGAAAGACTATTGCTGCAGGAGGATCAGTTTTTGGAGATTTGGGTGGCTGTGGATGAAAATGCAGATTGATGGCAGACTGTATGACCTTAGCACAGTAACCGTTGATTCTAAGAGCTTTCCAAATGTGGTTTAATTCAGCGTGATGTTACGCTCATTTTGTCGTTTTACATGCAATATTTGAAATAATTAATTAGATTCTACTATTCACATTTATTTCCTAAATTACAATACATTTTCCCTAAATGGTTAGGCAACCCTATTAACATCATTCTAAATTTCTGAATAAGGTACCGTTCTATGCTTGTCAGCTTAAACCACACTTTGCATTCCTCAGTTTTTCTGATGGTCCACTTTCAAATTGTGGAACTCTTGATAAGTTGATTTAGACCGTTTTTGGCAAATTTCTCGGCCATTTCCTTGCCAGTCCTGTTTCGTGTAAGTTGGATCATTCCTTATGGGGTCCCTGTCTCATCGGCTTTGGTAGCCAACTTCAGTTTCGATGGATCTGAGAGGCATCGTAACCCCCATGGAATGTTCCGGTAATTTGGATTATATTACCGGCATTTGCTACGTCGGTGAACGATTTGATTGGAGGGCCCTGCTCTGCACGCTGGACTGAATGATTTGGCTGCTTTACATCTTAAGGTTTGTTGCATACGGTTTCCTCCTTTTAGCGCCGTAATCTACCTGGAAATTTGTATTTTTAGCCCTCTTTTACTACCCTGGAAATGTGGTTTTACTTGGAATGGTTCTCCGTATTGGTGTAATTGGTTCCGTCTGGGACATGCAGTGCATTTGCAAGCCGACGTTCCGCCCGTTCCTGCGGCTGAGGTTTGCTGCCATTTTCCTGCGATCGTCGCATTGTAACTATTATATATATATATACATCAGCTCTCCAGGCCTAGTTGGCCCATGGCTTGTAAACAAATCCTTCTCCATCTATTTCTATTCCCGGCTATTGGTCTCCAATTTCTTATTCCTAATTCTGTCAAGTCCCGTTCTGCCGCTTCTATCCATTTGGTCCTGGGTCTTCCTCTTCTTCGCTTTCCCTCCACGCCACCTGTTAGTACTTGTCTAACCGCTCGTTCTGCTGGTAGTCTATACACATGACCCATCCATCTTATCCTTTGTGCCCTTATTAGGTTTGTTATTTTTGGCTGCTTATACATTTCCATCAGTTCTTGATTGGTTCTTCTTCTCCAAAAGTCCCCCACTTTTTGTCCTCCATATATCTTCCTTAACACTTTCCTCTCCCATATTTCCAAAGTTTCTTTTTCTTTTTGGTTCAATTTCCAGAGCTCACTTCCATACATTACTGTTGGTTGTATAATAGTTCTGTATATCCTTACTTTTGCATTCCGAGAAACGTTCTTCGATTCTAACACATGTCTTAACATTCCTACACATCTTGATCCTTTAGCTATTCTTTCTTGAATCTCAATTTTATCCTCAGCGTTGCTATTAATTGTCACTCCTAGGTAGTTAAAGTTCTCTACTTTTTCAAACTTGTATTCAGTTCCATCCTTGGCTTTAAATCGCAATTCGTTACATATTGTTGTTGTGGCTTTGTTGTTTCTTAGCTCCATGTATTTTGTTTTGCCTTCGTTAATCCTTAATCCCTTATCTTTAGCTGCATGCTCTAGCTCTGACAGTGCATCTGTTAAATTTTCTTTTGTTCTTGTCATTATAGCTATGTCGTCCGCATACGCCAGACACTGGTTCTTATGATTATATAGCGTTCCCTTCCTTCTCAACCCGCTTTCTCTTATTATGATCTCAAGTACTAAATTAAATAAAGTGGTAGACAGCGGGTCGCCTTGCCTTAATCCTCTGTTTATCGTGAAACTTTCTGAAATGTAACCGTCTGCTGTTATTTTACCTTCTGTTCCTGTTAGTGTCATTTTTATTAACCTTATCAGTTTTGTCGATATCCCCAATTCTTTCAGTGCCTCGTACAGTTTATATCGTTTCACAGAGTCATAGGCTTGCTTAAAGTCTATAAATATTATTTTTAGCGGTAAGTTGTGTTCATAACTGTTATCTTGGATCTGCTTTATTGTGAAAATTTGTTCTATAGTTGATCTATTGCTGCGGAATCCACACTGGTAATCGCCTATGTTTTTTTCTGATAAGTTTTCTAATCTGGATTTTATTAATATTGCCAGTACCTTATATGTTATGTCTAGTAGTGCAATTCCTCTATAATTATCGCAAATTGCCGTATCTCCTTTTTTGTGTAGTGGGATCAATAGCGCCTCCGTCCATTTCTTGGGTATTTCTTCTTCCTTCCATATCTGTAATATTAACTCGTACACTTGTTTTAGTATTATTTCTCCCCCTTCTTTTAACATTTCTGCCGTGATTCCATTTTCTCCTGGTGCTCTATTGCTCTTCAGATTTTTTATAACTTCTTTGACTTCATCTAGACTAGGTAATTCTTGTGCTTCCTCTTGTTCTCTCTCTATTATTAACTCTTCCCCTCTTTCTTCATCTCCATTTAGTACCTTCCTGAAATAATTCTTCCAGCGCTCTAGTTTTTCCCTTGTTCCTCCAATCAGGGCGCCTTCCTCACCCTTAACAAATATTGTTTTCTTTTGATAATTCTGCTTCTGACTTCTGATATTCTGGTAAAATTCTCTTGCTTGTTTTTTTGTATACTTCGTCTCGATGTTTGTTAATTGACTTTTTAAAAATTCTCTCTTTTTGTGTCTGCAGACCTTCTTTGCTTCTTTCTTAGCTTCTTTGAACATTCTTTCGTTTTCTGTTGAATTCCGCTTTAGCCATTTCATTCTAGTAAACCTTCTTTCTTTTAAATGCTTCTCACATTCTTCATCGAACCATACTTTCCCTTTTGTAAACTTCTTGACATCCAATACCTGCGCCGCTTCCCTAAGTATTTCTTCCACATCATTCCATTTTTCTTCCACACTATTTCCTTGGTCTCTTTCTTGTCTACTATTATGAATAGCCTGTTGGTACTTTAATTTTATCTCCTCTTGCTGTAGTCTTTCAGTTTTAAATTTTCTTCTTGGTTTATTGTTTCTTCTTTCTATTGGTGGCTGTCTGCTTTTCATTTTAGCTCTAACTAATATATGGTCACTATTTGCGTCGGCTCCCCTATGGCTTCTAGCGTCTATTATATTTCGCATGTGTTTATTTTCAATGAGTATGTGATCGATTTGGTTAGTATCTCCGGTACTTGGAATTATCCATGTACCCTTATGTATTTCTTTATGTTGAAAGTATGTTGTTGCTATTCTCATTTCTTTTTCCGTCGCAAACTCTATTAATTTTCTTCCGTTCTCGTTGGTCTCTTCGTGTTTACTGTGGTTTCCTATTGTCGGTTTGTACATATCTTCCCTCCCTATTTTTGAATTAAAGTCTCCCATAACCAGTTTGATATCATATCTTGGAATCCCATTATACAGTTGCTCTAGATTCCCATAAAATTGATCTTTAATTTCAGTCTCCTTATCCTCAGACGGCGCGTGTGCATTTATAAAGCTTATTTTTCTGTACCTGCTCCTAATTCTCAACATACACATTCTACTCGATACTGGCTTAAATTCTACCACCTCCTTCTTCATCCTGTTGCTTATTAGAAAGCCTGTACCCAGCATTCTGCTATCGTCCCCGCTATTGAAAAATACATAGTCTCTTAATTGATTTGTGCTATTTCCCTTCTGCTTTGTTTCTTGTATTGCCAAAACATCTATGCTATATTCTCTCATTATCTTCGTTAAGTTTAGCAACTCCCCTTCAGCATATGTACCTCTTACGTTGTGTGTTGCTATATACATTTGTCTTTCTTTAGTTTGTATCTTCATTTTGATTCTCTTTCCCTCCTTCTCTTGCCTTGCTTGGTTTTCTGCAGGTGCCATTGTAACTATTAACGAGGCTAATCTGCAGCCAGTTACAAGGCCGTCTCCATGGCCAGCGAACTGCCTGGTTGCCACGTCCATCAGCTCTGCACCACGTGCCGTGTGTACCTGAGACGTTTTTGTAGTGCTTTAGTTATGTATTGTTTGATTAATTTGAGCTTATAAGTATGACCTTTTTTAGAATTGGTATATTAGTATTTTGTGCTTACTTGAGTAATCAGATTTTTGATTATTTGGTACTACTTATACTTACCCGGTTGTTGTGCAGCCACTTTTAGATTTTTTTATTTGTGTTGTGGCTGCTTTAGCAATAACTCTTGTTCATGTGTTTTTCACGCGTAACAGCCTAGTGCATTGACATCAGTTTGAGTTTGGCATTCTGTCAAAATTTTTGTGCTGTGGCTATGCTGCCGCTTATGGGATTTTTACTGAGTTTATTTAGCTGCCCGTTTCTAAATTCATTGTCAAGTTTAGGGTTTAGTTTAGAATGACCGCAAGTACTGACTTGGAGCTTATCAGAACACCTTATGAATTTTTTATAGGTCCTAGCACCCCTGTGAGATATCATAAACTGCAGGTATCGCCCCACCTAAATTTTGTTTGCAGTAAAGTCAATTTATTAAGCCAACTCTTTGGGTTGAATGTTGGCCTTACTTTATACTTGCGCTATGCGCACCGCTTGTATTGCAATCCGCTTAACGGAGTATATTTGAGTATTTAGACCTTTGTGTGTTTTGATCATAGGTTAATTTAATCATGCCACGTGTTGTGTCGATCTCCGCTTCACGGTAACCTCCACTGTATTTATGATCTGGACGCTTAACTAGGTGGTTCTAACGCCCTTCTGGCTAGTCTTGAATTACGTAGCACTATTCGTTGTTTTATAGGTCAACTTATGATATTTATTTGTGATGACATGTATTGGCTGTGATATATTTATATTGCTTGTTGATTTGTTTTATATGTATATGTATATTGGTGGTATATGTCTTGTATGAGTTTGTTGTTATTGCACTATAGAACCAAATTCTGAATAAATATTGTTACTAGTTATTGGTTATGCTATTATTTTGGTTTATCTGGAATATCATTACTTTGGAGAGGTCCGATCCAAGGATTTGTCTAAGTCGAGGACCTGGCGCCCTCTCCCATAGTTATGTTACAGCTTTGCTGGAACCCCGACCCTCTCGACTAGTTAGCCAACCTAGGCCAATATTTATTATTACAACTTTCGCCAACAGGTAAGGGCCGCCCTTTGCCATCCTTCGTTACAGTGGACATTATCGGATTGGGATATGAAAACAGCCCGGTGTACAAGCGAATTGATAACGGTGAGTTTTTGTGTAGGATGATGGTGGGAATCGGCATGTAGATAGCGATTAGTGTGAGTGGGTTTGCGATAGACAGAATCACCAAGTTTGCCACTGGATTGGCAAGATACCTGTACATCTAAAAAAAGAAGAGAGCTGTTACTTTCTATCTCCATGGCAACGTTAATGTCTAGATGTTGACTATTGAGATGATTTAAGAAGACGGGTAACGTGTCTTTACCATGTGGCCAAATAATAAAGGTATCGTCAATGTATCGGAACCAAATTTTAGGTTTCAGTTCTGAAGATTCCAGAGCTATGGTTTCGAAAACTTTCATGAATATATTGACAACGAGAGATGAAAGAGGAGAACCCATGGCTGCACCAGAGATTTGTTTAAAGAACTGGTCTTGAAATAGGCATTTTTCTATAAGGGCAGGTAGATTTGAAGGCTTTTTCCCATGCTATGATACAACTATTGGATTATGACTATGGAATCGGGAATAGGAACTTTAGTAAAAAGGGAAGTGACATCAAAACTCACAAGTAAATCCTCAGGTTCAACGCTTATATTAGATATAAGTTCAACGAAATGAGCTGAATTGCGAACATACGAGGGCGACATACCAGTAAACTTTCTGAGGATAGGTAGTGGTTAGGTATTTAGCCAATCAGTAGGGGAATCTATGGTACCTACTGACTATGGCCCTGAGGGGAATGTCTTGTTTATGAATTTTGGGAAGACCATAGAGCCGACAAGGCTTTGAAGTGCGAGGAATCAACCTCCGTTGAATATCAGTGTGAAGACCTGAAGATTTTATGAGAGAAGTGACTTCCCGTTCGATTTTGGAAGTTGGGTCGCGAGAAAGTAGGGCATAAGAAGAATCTTGGAGTAAAGACTTAACCGTAATGGTGTACTCTGTTCGATCTATAACTACCGTAGCATTACCTTTATAAGCTGACAAAATTGAGATGTCAGAATTGGAACGTAAGGTTTTGAGAGCATTCCTTTAGTCTTTTGTAATGTTACTTTTAAGAGGTTTAGATAAAATTGTAAACACCTGACAATTTTAAAACGAATAAGATCAGCAACGTCTTTAGGAAGCGTTCTCACAGGATTCTACCGAACTAATAATCTCTTCCGTAGAAATGCTTTTGGGGGCTAGTGAAAAATTCAAACCTTTGGAAAGTATACCTATAGAGAAAGAATTTTCACTAGGAGAGAGGGCATAAGAAGAAAGATTTATGACTGCCTTAGAACCACTTTGATCTGTAGAGTTGTTGCTTCTAATGTTTTTTCGGCCTGTGTGTAAGTCAGCGAATTGAAGAGAGATCAATCAAGAAAGCTAAGAATATTGGACAATTTTAAATGAAGATTTAACAATTGTTGGGAACGCTATTGAGATCGTACCTCGTCTGGTGAATGCATCCACGAAGTAAAGCAAGGCTAGTGCGACGAAGGATTTTTTAAGAAGAATGCGTTGAAATGTGATGTTTGACTTTAAGAAAAGAAGATATGATTTTGTTGACACAACTACGGGAAAGAAACGCTAAAGTGCAAAAGAGTTTAGATGACTTATATCTAAGTTTGGAAAAGGTGGACGCTTTAAGAGAAATATCCTCCCCGTAGGGGTTATTGAGATGATTTCGGAGACTTTCACAGTCATTGTCATTAAGTAACAAATCCCAACATATCCCAACCCAATAATGTCCACGCTGAATTAAACCACATTCGGAAAGCTCTTAGGAACAATGGTTACCGTGCTAGGGATATACAGTCTGCCATCAATCACCATCTTCATCCACGACCACCCAAACCTCCAAAAACCGATCCTCCTGTAGCAAAGGCGTTGTTCCCTATATCCACCAAGTCACCGATTGCGTACGAAAGTGTCTTTGAAAACAAAACATGAAAATATTCAAACCCCCGGTCAAAATCTCCAGGTTCTTCCTTCACTTAAAGATAAATTAAACACTATGTCATCTAAAGGTGTTTATAGAGTCTCTTGCTCTTGTTATGCTATATGCATTGGTAAAACAGAAGGTTCAGTGAAAACTCGCATCTCCGAGCACAAGCGCCGTCTCAAGTCGGGTCTTCTCTCATCATCAGCCATCGCCGAACACCAACGCGATACCGGCCATAAGATCATTTTTGATGATACTTCCACTATCTGCCAATCCCCATTTTTCTTTAGCAGAAAGATTCGCGACGGCACTTGCTGAACCTCGACGGCATTTGCCTATAAATTCTCGCCTTTCTCCTTTCGATTGTTAGAAGAGTTTCGCCTCTGGCGTGGTTTACACTTTGAGTTGTCTTGCTCTTCTGCTCTTTCTCCTGGTGAAGCCCCTTACGAAAGTGAGCAAAACGTTGCGTCCTTCGCGCTCATACGGTCCAATCCCGGAAGTCGTTTGTTACTTAATGACAGTGGCCGTGAAAGTCTCGGAAATCATAGGTAAGCATATCTTTATATACAGTCTGTTCAACAAAAAAGGCCCCGCCTTCTAGCTACTTTATTATTTATTTTAGACCCAATAAACCTTATATCAAATCAAATGGCACATAAAAACCTACATTTTAACACTATCAAAAATTTTTTATCTTCAATTGTTTCAGAGTGGTGACGTCACATGCAATTTTTTTAAATGACACTATATATTTTTTTACATTTTCTGGTAGAAGTTTTTTTTTCTCTTTTCAACAATATAAATACTTTATGCCCTTACATAAGAAAATTTTCGAGAAAAATTAAAAAACTTTTTTATGGGTGGGAGGCCACGATACAAAACTATAAACAAAACACGATACAAAACTATAAACAAAAGTGTAACTCAGAAAAACAAAACAATAAACACTTTAGATTATTCTGAAATCTGATAGTTAAAGCGTTTGGCTACTATTTGTTATGTTTTCTGAGTTACACTTTTGTTTACAGTTTTGTATCATGGCCTCCCACTGTGAAAAAGTTTTTGTAATTTTTCACGAACATTTTTTTATGCAACTGCATGAAATATTTATATTGTTGAAAAGAGAAAAAAAAATCACCCTCCCCCCTCCACCCCCCCCCCCAATATTTTTTAAAATGAAAGAAATCGTAAATTCGAATATCGAAAAACTGTTTTCTGAACCCGCTAATAGCAGGCAAACCAACGTTCGGGCAGAACGTCTGTCGAGTCCGCTAGTATCGATATAAATATAGGTGAGGTGAGATTGATCACAACTCACGAATGTGGTCAATCTCTCTAAATATATCTGATATATTATCACAAGCAACTCATCTTTATAAATAACTTGCGGGCATTCAGAGATTTATCACTGTTGAAACAACCACTAATTTGATGCAGTTTTACTTCCTTTTACGATAAAGGAAGTATTGGATTCACCCCAAAAATCCGAAATTGAGTTTTCAACAGATCTCCACGTTTTAGAGTCCCCTGAACCCAAAAAACATGTTTTTCTACGGTTGCCTCTAGAACTGATTATTAAAAGCTCACTGTCAATGCGAAAAGATAGCGATTCACACATTTTTCCCTAGTAACCATTTTAACATCGCAACCACATAAACAATGTCTTAATGAAATAATCGCCTCACTTTATTTTACTTTACGCATCGCCATGGCTAACCTGATTATTATTGTAATTAGCCATTTTTCTGAAACTGGCTAAAATTATTGACAATTGCATCACGGCGCGTCCATCATCACGCAACATTTTTATTGAATTTGTGAGTTTTTGTGAAGTTAAAGATGGAATCTGAAGATAAGATATTTATTTATTTTCCTAAAACGTCTCGTGTTCTACTAAAATTAAACTTATTTATACAGTACTAGTACATAGTGTGTTACACAGTGTCAGTGATGTATTTCTGGTTGCCTGTTATAAAGAAATTTCAATTATTTAACAATTTTGTAATTTATTTAGGACCGTAGAAAAAATCTGGTGTGACACACCCACACAACTTCCTTTTACAGTGATCTTATAATTAGCAAAAATTTGATTTTAAAGTTTTAAGCATTTAAAATTTTCAAAAATTACAAATTCAACAAAAACGGTACAAAATAGAGCGTTAGTTGAAGAGACAAATTTTCTCTAGAATTTTAAGCTGAATTCAAAAATGTAATATTATACCGGGTGTTCTATTTAAAATATGAGTTAATAAAAAAAATAGAAAAAAAAACAAAAGAAACCCATTTTATAAGTATTCAATTGGAAAATCACCTACCTCATATCAATACACATTCAAAATGTAGTAAAAATGTGAAGTTTGAAAAAAAACGTTAGAGCCGTTTTTGAAAAAATCAAAAAAAAAAGGAAAAATCTCAAGAGTAAACACCTACTTCTTGTTATGCGATTTTCTTCAAAAGCTTGCTGTCGTTTGCAGTACACAAAACTTATATATGAAGTTTCAACGCCATACCTCTTTCCGTTTTTGAGATATTCTGTTCGCAGACAGACAGACAGACACACAGACAGACAGACAGACACACAGACAGACAGACCAATGAAAAAAAATATGTTTTTTGGGATCAGGGGACTCTAAAACGTGAAGATCTGTTGAAAACTCAATTTCGAATTTTTGGGGTGAATCCAATACTTCCTTTATTGTAAAAGGAAATAAAAATCAAATGTTTGGCTAATTATAGGATCGCTGTAAAAAGAAGATATGTGAGTGTATCACACCAGATTTTTTACTTCCTTTTTAATAAAGGAAGTATTGGATTCACCCCAACAATTCAAAATTGGGTTTTCAACAGATCTTCACGTTTTCGAGTCCCCTGAACCCTAAAATCATGTTTTTATACATTGGTCTGTCTGTCAGTCTGTCTGTGTGTTTGTCTGTCTGTCTGTCTGTGAAAAGAATATCTCAAAAACGAAAAAAGGTATGTCATTGAAACTTCATATATAAGTTTTGTGTACTATGTAGATGCGACAGCAAGCTTTTGAAGAAAATCGCATAACCGGAAGTATGATGTTTATTCTTGAGATTTTTTAGTTTTTTCCGGTTTTTTCAAAAACGGCTCTAACGATTTTTTCAAACTTTAAGTTTTTGTTATATTTTTAATTTATATTGATGTGAGATAGGTGATTTTCCGCTTGAATACTTCTAAAATGGGTTTCTTTTTTTTTTTTTTTAATACCTTTTTTATTAACTCCTATTTTAAATGCTTAAAAATTAAAAATCTAATTTTTGGCTAATTATAAGATCACTGTAAAAGGAAGTTGTATGCGTATATAACACCAGATTTTTGTGCATAGAATTGTTTGTTAATGTTTTCAAAAGAGTTCATGTTTGACCCATATAACTTTCTATTAAAATGATTATTATGACAAACTTTTAAGCTACCGATTAAAAAACAATTGATTCGACACACTTATTTGAGCAATCTTGCATAATATCAATATTTTAGTATTATCGAGAGATCCAAAAAAAACTGTTCCTCAGCGGGCTGTGGACATTCAACGTATGAATAATATGTTGGTGACACTGTACGTCAATGACAAATTCGAGGTTAGCAGGTTATGATTTGACTCATTTTGTGTCAAAACTGACGGAAAACCTAACCTGATAACCTCGAATTTGACACTGACGTACAGTGTCACCAACATATTATTCATACGTTGAATTTCCACAGCCCTCTGAGGAACAGTTTTTTTTTGGATCTCTCGATATGTATCACCTTCATATCTATAACTGTTATATAACAGTGGTTTACGATAGGCACGAGCGAGTAAAGCTAGTCTTTAGTTACATGCGAGTCAGAATTCAAACACAACCGTAGCGTAGTACGTGTATCATACAATATTTTATCTCCGATAAAATCTAGAAAAAACAGTAAATATAAAAAAGTTAAATATAAATTAGGATTACTAAATTAAATAACAGGTTTGTCTTGATAAAGAAAAATGTCATCCACTCGTTGCTGGACAGCCTGTGACTAATGAAATCATATTATTAAACTAAAAAAATCAGCTTTACACTGTCGCAGATTTAAAAAAATATGTAGTACTTGAAATATATAAGTTTGCTTAAAATATCTTTCAGGGTGGTGGAAATTTCTAGTGACGCCACTGCTAAAATCGAAATGTCAAATGGCTAGCTCGTTAAAATTGCTTAAGTTAGAGTATTTTTAAGGCAGGAACTACAGAATTACAAAGATTTGCCAAGAAACAGTAGAAACTATTTATTGGTCCTTTGAAAAAATGATTTTATACGGCATTGTGACGTCACAATTATGACGCAACATTCAATTGTCGGTTTAGTAACCACAATGCATTGCGTCATTGTTTCTTGCCGCGCATACTCGCCCGTTGCGAAGCAAAATATTACAAAAACAAAATGGTTTCCCTCTAAGAAAATGTGTTTATGATGCATTTTTATGCAAAATACTGTGCAATGTGCCCCCATTTAAGACGTTTAGCGCCTAGCGATCGGATACACGACCGTAATTCGTAAGTTTCGGACAGGTTTTATTTAAAAAATCGCGAGTCGATCGCTAAAATCCTTGTGACGCCACTACCACGTTAATGTAAATATAAATAAATAAACTGAATAATTCCAGTTTGCAGTTGTAAAACGCTATATCCGAGGTTGTAATGCTCCGTGGTCGCTAATCAAACCCACCGAGCCCTAAATTTTTGTGCCAATCACGCCAGAGGTTTCCTCTCTGCATGTCCAAACAACTAACCAAGTGGTGATCAGAAGAGCCCCGACTGCCGCCAGCATGCATAATTCAACGATGAAGTGTGTTTAAACTGTAACAATGAATTTTGACTTTAAAGTTGTGTGGCGATGTGGGGAGGGTTTATCAGTTCGCTAGTTTAGCAAACCCTGCTCGACCTGCATTATGAAGGAGATGGTAGGAGGCTGTTGCGTGTGTTCTGATGATAGAGGTTGGCCCGAGAATCCACTTGTGTATTGCGATGGACAATCGTGTACTGTTGCTGTACACCAAGGTAAGGTCTGTTCGGAACGGCGAGCGTGTGAGGGGGATGCCGGTGCTGCATCTCGGGTACAGGAGGATGTCATACGGTGTCTGAGTGGTATCTTGCACATGTAACTTGTTAAGATGTTAACCTTTGCTGTACTTGGTAATGAATAGATTGCTAAGTTAATTGGATCTTTTCGGTACATAGTACAAAAAGTGCAGTGCTGGTAGAGCAAAACTGAAGTTATATTAAGTATCTCACCAGAGCGAAGTGGTCCGATTTGTTATCAAGGTTAACGGCTCTACTGAACTCCTTATCTGTCATGCTTCATATTGCACCTATTTAAAGATGTACTGGAGAGCAGCCGACAATAGTATGACAGAAACAGCCAAGAATTGTAGATTAACCCGTTTTAAGAGTACATAATTTTTATTAAGTTATATTCTGCACGAACGTTAACTGAGAAATTGAGAAAATTTTTGTTCTCTTTTTTACTTCCTTTTACTACTATAAAGGAAGTATTGGATTCACCCCAAAAATTCGAAATTGAGTTTTCAACAGATCTTCACGTTTTAGAGTCCCCTGATCCCAAAAAACACATTTTTTTTTCATTGGTCTGTCTGTGTGTGTGTCTGTGTGTCTGTCTGTCTGTCTGTGAACAGAATATCTCAAAAACGAAAAGAGGTATGGCATTGAAACTTCATATATAAGTTTTGTGTACTATGTAGATGAGACAGCAAGCTTTTGAAGAAAATCGCATAACCGGAAGTAGGTGTTTACTCTTGTGATTTTTCAGTTTTTTTCGATTTTTTCAAAAACGGCTCTAACGATTTTTTTTAAATTTTACATTTTTCTTACATTTTTAATGTGTATTGATGTGAGATAGGTCATTTTCCAGTTGAATACTTCTAAAGTGGGTTTCTTTTGTTTTTTTTCTATTTTTTTTATTAACTCCTATTTTAAATAAAACACCCAGTATATTATTACATTTTGAATTCACCTTAAAATTCTAGAGAAAATTTGTCTCTTCAACTAACACTCGATTTTGTACCGTTTTTGTAGAATTTGTAATTTTTGAAAATTTTTAACAAATGGTTAAAAATTAAAAATGAAATTTTTGACTAATTATAAGATCACTGTAAAAGGAAGTTGTGTGAGTGTATCACACCAGATTTTTTGTAATTAAATTGGTAACTATTAGGATTTTTTCAAATCTGTTAAAGATGACAGTTTTGAAGTTTGTACTCTAAAAATGATTCTCTTAGTAGTAGGAGGCCATGGTTTAAGTTTGTTATTACTGTGTTCGGAAAGCTACCTCTGACAGCTCTGTTTCCTCGAAATCGTTCATTCATCTCACTTCCACCCGCGCCGATGGCTATTATCGATCTCTTTCTGCGAATGATTTCGAGGAAACAGCTGTCAAAGGTACCTTTCCGAACGCAGCTGATGTTGACATTCAATTTACACTAAAATGCTAATGTCAAATTATAAAATGCCAGATTATGTCTGTAGAGCCAGTTCTTTAGCTAAATATAGAGAATAGTAAACTGAATTGGGCTTTCAATATCGAGTACAATGTAGTATCAACATTTGCCAAATGCAAATTTAAAATAATGGATTCAACTGGCAACAGTGGATTTTGCTATGAAGCATAACTTCAAAATAGGTAGAATTTGACTTGTAATGGGTCAGCAAGCTTCACAATAGGAAAAACCATATTTACACATACAAAACAGTCACTCTAATGTCTTCTATTGTGCAAGTACGAAGCGAACGGAGTGTAAGTTTTAAGTCTGCTCTAAAAATGTTGGAGGACTTAATTAAAGAAGACGGTGTTATTCTTTAATGTTGTATGCTTGTTAATTAAAATGATGTTACGTACGAGTACGACAGGCATTTAATAATTTTCAAAATTACCAAAAAAAAACAGATGGCAGCATTCAGCATAAATTAAGGTTAGGCCTTGATCAGTTAGAGCTGATATGACCATGTTTAACTTTTTAGGGTCAAGTTAATAGTACTGAACTTCCTAAGTACAAGTGTGACAGAGTAAAAAATTCAGAAGCAAAAGTTATGAACATTTTTATATTTTTGGGACTTTCTGAATTGTAATTGCAATTTTTGACTTACAAACGTATTTATTGAACAAACTATATAGAAAACATAAATAATAATGTTATACATATTAATAAACTAGGTAATGTATGACCTATAAGCATTTCTTGCTAGTAACAATAATTCTTTGTCCAGTATATTTTGCATTAAGTATCTCATATGGCATTTGTCTCCAGCAAGAACTTATTTCGATTTGGAGAAGCCTCCCTGGTCATCAGCGCTACTATGTGTAAGACAAATTCAATTAACTTCTAGCAACATTTGAATGATTATTATTTAAAATGTCATTCCAAAAATCATCATCGGTATTTGAGTCTTGTTTTTTTTAATAATATCCACCTGGAGTAATTTGAATCGTTTAATGCAAGCTCTTTATCAATATAAGGAATGTTAATTTTACCAATTAGATAAGAATTGAGATGATGTTCTAGTTCCGGACTAAGAAACTGCGTATGCTTTTCTACAATTTACTGCTTTCTCATAATATACAGTGTGTTTCACCTCTCACCTTCAAACCTCTGTACCGATCTTCCTAGTTTTATCAATTTATTATACTACCTTTTAAAGGCAGGCTTCTGAGACTGCTTACAATAGTCTGTTTAAAAATATATTTATTTATTTATTTTATTTATTTGGATCGGCGTAAAGAAGAGAGGCTTAAACCTATATGGCTCACATTGCTATATGTAGATAAATGCTCTTTGGTGGTTCGTGTTGTGTGAGTACCTTGAGAACAAGGATACTTAGAAACATATTATATGATTGAATTGATACACAAACAAGGATAGTTTTCGTATATACCTAAGTACTAAAATGTAGAAATGAAAATATAGATAATAAGCGATCGCACAAAAACGTAATTCACGATAACAGCTCATAATCACTTGCTTCGCACAACACAATTTGGTTCACATGTTTTACAAATTGGACGTATACTAGCTGCTATAGTCCCGCACTACCACGAGTTAAAGCTTGGTCGTAACTGACCTTGAAGGATATAAGGGAAGTAGCATTAATTATCTTGTCTGGCTATCTGTTCTAAGCTTGAAAAACTCTATGTGATAGAAAATGTTATCTAGCTGTTGTTCAGAATTTCTGCTTTGATAGCTTGAACTGGTGTCTCCTCAAACATTCGTCATGGTTGCGTTCATACAGATGATATACCTAGATATAAATCATCAAAATAAATATCTCTTTCGTTAGACCACATTAATGATGCCGTGATGGACCAAATTGTAGTCAGCATAGAAAACAGATTTGTTAATTTTTTCGGTCTTGTATAGAACCTGACTTGAATGACTCGTCTTTATTGACCTCACTGGCAAAACTCACTCGGCCATAAAATAGACTCGTCAAATAAAGTCCTATACTCTGTTACCATTTTTTTGCATGAAGGTTGGCCATGGAACTTCCATAATTTTTATGTATGGTTGTTGCCAAAAAAAATCGGGTACATCTATTTTTTCCCAATGTAAACTCAACTTTTAGAATAATGCCTGAGTAACCTGTTCATTTAAATTAACTGTCACATATTTCACCGTTATCAAACATCAAAAATCAGTTATTTGAAAACCAGTCATTTGAACGATTTTGAAAAAGGAAGAATTGGAGGAATACAAATAAGAGCAGTTGCTACTCAGTTTAATGTAAATAAAAATACAACTTATCTCCTGAATATATCAGACATTTGCAGACTTCCGTGACAGATAGATTGAAAGCTGTAATTGCAGACAGTAGCGACGATACAAAATATTAATTTAATTTTTGAAGTTGTACATTCCCTGTTCGTAAACGTCATTTATGATTTGTAATTGGCATGACATGGTAACAAAATTACAGGAAACTGTAATTTAAGAGCATGAGAACCGTGTAAGCAATACCAAAATATTAAAATATTGTCACTAGATCGATTTAGGTGAACCCGATTTTATTGGCGACAACTGTACATATCCAATTTCAGTAATTGTGAAATTGAAGATATTTTTAATTAAGTATATGGGAGGTTTTTCAATACTTTAGATTTTAAATATTTCTGCACATTTTCTACCAAAATAAGCAGTAAATTTGTTGGAGGTTATATGTACTTGTTATGTAATAGTGGTTTGTATACCAAGGCACTGAAGTTTAACTTTTTATTACAAATGTGGATTTAGTTGCCGAGGCCCGTACGAGAAATCTTAATAATTACAACAATTTAACCAACTTTTGTAGGTTATGTTGACGATTACTTGTCGCCCCGCCACCTACAAAAAGTCGTAAAACAATGGATTACTTCACTGCCAATTTCTTGTATTTTAATGACAATTTCGGCGTTCTTCACTGCCGATTTAAAAAAATATAGCTATTATCCAACACCTACTCATAAAAGCATGTTACTATGGTTATTTCAAATAAAGAAAGTCAATCATTAGTCACTAGTGAGAAAAAAATAGAAATAATAGAGACATTTTATTAATAGCATGTAACAAATTTAAAGAAATGTTTTCAAGAGATTTAAGAGAGCTGTTGGATAAAACAGTGTATTGTGACTAATATTTCCCACTTATACAATAACTATTATTTTTTAATACATTTAGCTTATTATGTTTTGAGTTATGTTCAGTGTTGGGTCAGTAGACTACTTCATGTAGAAAATGA